>CM060962.1:18452125-18484625 GCA_030765045.1 Tenodera sinensis | reverse complement strand
AGCAAAAGTGTTATCTCTTTTCAGGGCTAAAGTCATACCACGTTAATGAGATATGAACTAAGGGTGACGAAGATGTGAGAAGGAAATCAAACACTTGCAATTTGATGTTTAAAGCTGTGGGAAAGGAAACCAAGGAGGATGGGTGAGTAAATGTTCTCGTCATTTGGGCCTTGGTTGTCTGCGCCGCAGGTACACCGATCCTGGAAGCGTGCCGTAGGTACTGAATGTGTCATAAATGCTTATACCTGAGCTTCCGTAATTTACAACATGTTTCCTTCCGTCAAAACAAATGTCCAATAGCTGGTTGTATATCGACGCCGTGGGTAAAAGAAATTCTTCTTTTCCGTGGGAAAACTTGGCTTAAGGTTCGAAAATTCTCATTGACTAATACTGACAAACGTACAACATTAGGGTGCTATTTTACAGAAGATGCAGTTATGCATTAGGTTTATGGATAAAATATAAATAACCGTACTATCGGCTTCAAAATGATTTGACACCCCTGTGAGCGAAAAAGAAGCACGGCTTTCTAATGTACAACATACGAGTATATTTAATTCCATGGGGAATTTCTCTATTCAACTCATTCCCACGAAGTTTGGGGTAATGGATATTATCTTCCTTCAGTGTAGACATAATACACAGAATATTTTGTAAACTAATATTGGCGTTATCAAGGAGCTCACCAAATGGTGTAGCACAGGCAAAACTAGGGAGTGTAGAATAAATTTATTGGACGGAAATTATATGTTAAAACAATGCATGGTTGTACAGGAGAAAATGGGGAAAAAGAACTTGGGTACAAAATACACAGAGAATATTGGGGGAAATATGGATGGAGGAAACATGAGCAGAAAGAAAATAAAAATAAGATCTTCTAGAGGGAAATTAGAACAAGGATGGAGAATATCGGAGAGCAAGAAATTGTAACTAACTTTAATGAAAAAAAAGTCATTAATAGATTATAGAGCTTTAAAAATGAAATGAGAGAGAAAAAACATTGAAGTATGCAATAAAGGGACCAGAATGGGGTATGCAATGATCTAGGACAGGGGTAGTGAATCTAAGTGGCATGATAGGGATGAAAAGGGGAGGGGGGAGATGTCCGACATGCGGTAGATTGTGTAAAAATTGGCACTATACTCTTGAATGTATTCGTATGGAAAAAAGGGGAAAGAACTTAACACCCAAAAAAATAGGAAGATTTTTTCCATAGAGTTAAAACTTAGGACAGTTTTAAATTCATAGGTTAAATTCATGGCCAAAAGAATCATGAATAAACAGAGAAAATACAAAAAGGGTATTGAGGGGTAGAAGTGGTCATAATACACTTCCCCATTATATATAAAACAAAATGTTAAATATATGAGGAAGTAATAGAGATAAGGAACTCCAAGAGGGATAAATAAACTAGGTAAGTTTCCAGTTGTCAACCAATTGGAATAGTTTCTGGTTTCCAGTAGCTAAGGTAATACTGGGAAATATTGTTAAAATTAATTATATTTGTTTTATTTTTTATTATTATACTAGACTAAGAGTGTATTTGTGTAATTAGAATTATTAGAATAATTATTTACTTACTATTTCTTTCACTGCCACTTTATCAAGTGCTAAATCCACCAGCAAGAGATTAGGACATTATTTCAGCAGATGTCTGTGGGATTATTAGTTGTTAACCTGCTCAGTTAAAACTACTACATTATCCTAAAAGAACAGAATTTTGTGACACAAATGCATATCAACTTAACCTCCTGCATCCTTTGGTATCATATACAATAGATACCTCAGGTTTTAGATATGTTCTAAATAAAAACTTAATGTAGTCCCGAGGTATCGTATATGATACGATATCCCTAAAACCCCCCTGAACCCCCAAAAAGAAAATTTTATATTTTGAATATTCTTGTTCTTTTGATAATTAATAACACATGTGGATCCACATAACAACATTTGTAGCTGTCTAAATGTCATTTTAGCCCCCCCCCCCTCCAAAAAAAGCCAAATCTCTTTTTTTTCATTTTTTTTTTTTTTTTTTTTTTTTTTTTTTTTTTTTTTTTGTTTAATTTTGGCCCATAGAAACTCGTTAAGAACAAAATGATAATTTTAACTTTAGTGTGGCAATCTGAGGACGCAGGAGGTTAAATATTTGCTGGAGCAACATCAAGATATTGGGGTTTGTGAGTAAACTAAGGTGTCACATTCTAAAGAAACAGGTACACGACAAAATTATGCAGGGGTTCGATGCTGTACCTCACAATAATGCTCTCAATTATTATTAAATTACTTTCATCATTAGTTCTAACATTGGAGGACATTAGATAGTTGTAGTGGGTTAAACTATGAAGTATTTACACATTCTAATTCACCATTAGGGTAAGTTATCTCATATGAATTTGGTTAACCAGAGAAACTGTGAGTCTGTTCGGGAAGTTAATGTTGTGCCGGCATGTTGCAATAGTAACTCAGAGGTTAACGCAACCGGACGGACCCCGGAAGATATCCGTGGTTCAAATCCCGACTATAGCATTGTATTTTACTTTCTCTACTACGTATAGCAAGTAGAGGAAGTATTATATTCCACCCAAAAATTCGATGTCGAAATTTCATCGCAAATTTATGTTTTGAGGCCCCCTGAATAAAAAAAAAGTATTTTTAGGAAAAGATCCGTGTGTGTGTATGTGTGTATATGTGTGTGTGTCTGTATGTGTATGTATCTGTGTTAGTCCTGCTTACTCTGGATGATATCTTTTAAGATGTGATACGAAGATTTTGAAGAAAATTCCTCCGCTCTAAACTACACTTTCATGGAAAATTTTTCGAAAATTTTTATTTTCTTGAAAATGACTAAAGATTTTGATTAACATCTTATATATTTGATATATTTTTATGAGAAATTAAATGTATATTTTGAATTTTCTGGCTATAGTCCGTTTAGTCCTATTTACTCTGGATGACTTTTACATAACTGGTAAACCGTAAGAGATAGACCAAATCTTGCTATACAAAAATGTAGATCTTGCTAAAACACACAATTTATGTTCCCATAAATTTGTTTGTAGAAATAACCATTTCGGAGATATTCCTTGTGATTTGTGTGAGTTTTGGAGAACAAACTTTCGTCAAATGGAATATCGATATTCATTTTTTATGTTAGCCCTGCAAAGCTTTAAAAGATTTGACTAACGCTCAAAGCCTACTGTATTCCCATATTCCCCTTGTACCTGAAAGGAAATACGCAATAAGATAATTAAAGTTTATCTCAACTAACACGAAGAAGATATAGGAATGGGAGTTTGTAAGAATGGTTCATACAAAAGTAGAGAAAGTCATGTGAGTGCAACACATCAGACTTTTTCAGTCTGAATCTACCTTTCCAACTTTGTCCTACATACGGCTAGTGTGAAAGAAAAATGAATAGCCTTAGTAATATGGTCCTCTGTATCGTCTATCTTACGGGGTAGGAGAATGACCAGCACCAACAACCTGCAGATAACAACAGTGTTTCATTTGAACGTCAGCACCACAAGTGGTAGTATCTGGTGAGCGTCACTTGTCTTAAATGCCTACCATTAGTGTTTGTTGTTTTTTCGCAGCAGAAGTGCGCCCTGATAAAAGACGGGACAGCAGAGGAAAACCCGCCTGTCATCGAGCAGAGGAATTCGTTTCTCAGCTGTTTATACATTGCGGTAGGCAACGTGTGCGTCAGTAGTTGTGTGTATTAAAGCTTGGTTCAGAGTGCATTGGTTTAACTCCTTTCTGCCTGAATCAATTTTCACTTCTGAATTTGATGTTACTTATATGTAATGGAAGCACCAGACACTGACTTCTCCCCGTTTAGATACTGCTGCCAGAAACCTGCCTGATCTGAAAGACATACAACAATAGGCATTTCAAACGCCTGCATTATTGCCCACAAAAGAAAACAATGACAGACTGTTACGTGACATTGAAAAAAGGGGTCAGCGAAATAAGCGTTCAAAAGGAATGTTACGAATAAGGCTCGGAAGTTCATGCCCTAAAAACACTGAAATATGCATGCAAATATGCTCTTAAAAACTTGAAAATATGCCAAGAAATATGCACTATTGAATTAAAACAATCTTCCTTTGCAGTAGACAAGACGAGTTAGTATAAATAATAAATAAAGTTACCTTATTCCTTAGACGTTGAAGCAGAAGTGGTCCCGCTGCTAGTATTAACTGCTAAATTGCAGTTCACAACCAATACTTTGCACAAATTTTCAACTGTAAAGCATCATCTGTTGCCTTGAAAAACACTTTTGTAACGTGAAAAACTTCTCTCCACGTCACAAGATGTTATCGGGGCATTTTTAAATGATGTTAACTGCTTTACAGAGAGAGAGAGAGTCAAGTCTCATGGTGTGACATATAGTTTCCTTTCGAGGATGTCTCGAATATCGCACATCTGTTTATAACCAGAATTTTTTGAAATTATATAATTCACTTTCTCTTTCACTTTTTGTCCTATGCTACCAGGAACCGAACTTAGATCACATATTGTTTTTTCAAAGACAGTAAGTGATTCATGCAAAGGAGATCCTACAGCTTCCAATGCCGTTATGGCTGTTGGTAAGAAAGAAAAATGCGCAGATATGAAACCAAGATCCTCTTTTAACACAGTGCTTGACAGAATATTTTGCACAGTTTCTATTGATGGAGTATTATTCGAGTCCAATGAATTAACAACCTCTTCGACTATTTATATGTGCTCAGCATAATATAAAACTGCATCGATCCATGTTCCCCATCGAGTTAACCCTGGTGCAGGAGGAAGTCGGATATTAGGTGCTGTTGATCTAAACAACTTAACTCTTTTAGGAGTATCAACAAAAATTCTCTTTGTACTGGACACAAATCTAGCTACCAATGGGAAAGAATCACGTATTGTCTCAGAAATGCTACCAATATGAAAAATATTATACAGATGAAAATATAAAAAAGCATAAAAATCATTAAAGTATGCAATATAGGGGCTATAATATTGAAATATTATGCATATATCAAAAATCAAGAAAATATGCAGTTATATGTACTATAAAATCATGTCCAAATAACTGAAAATTCTATAATTCGTGCACATAATGTAAAAGCATACATTTTTAACCCCTATGAAAAAACATGCAAATGCATGAACTTCCTAGCCCTAATTACGAAATAAGCGTTCAAAAGGAATGTTACGAAATAAGCGTTCAAAAGGAATGTTACGAAATAAGCGTTCAAAAGGAATGTTACGAAATAAGCGTTCAAAAGGAATGAGCATTCTAAGACAGACTAGTTTAGATTTAAGGGAAATCGTAGAGTGATCGTGCATATTGCATGTTATTGTGAGTATCGAGTAGTTGTAATTGCTACTAAGGGCATGTGCGCATCACAATGGTTACCTATACATACCGTAACTACAGAGAAACAATAAGGCAATGCATCTATGAAAACTAAAAAATCCACAGTCTTCTTTTGATTGCTTTGAACTTTTTTCTACACATTCAGAACGTAAAATATTTACTGTGCACAAAATTTCAACTTCTATGTCAAACTGTTTTTAAATTATTAATACATTTATTCATGATAAATAACTTTTTGATATGCAAATCAAAACCATACAGTTTATTGTATCTCTCCTAAACTTTTAATTTGAGCTCAGTTTATACGTAGATATAAAGAAGTTGTGATATTGCTATTGCTTGGATTTAATTAGTTTAAGAGAAAAAAATATTTTGTATGCAGTTTATTGATATTTTCAATTTTTCAGTATGAGTTATGATAAATATTTAGTTTCACCTCAATTATTTAAGATGTTTTTAACCAGGACATGACAAATTTTAATACTTTAATCCCTTAGCTCTCTTCAAAATTTCAAGTTAAGTTATAAACTAGGGTCCAAGGAGCATTTTAAATAGTGAAAAATGCTGGGGAAAAAAGAATTAAGAAAAATGGATTTTAACTTTAACAAAATACTTTTGTACGTTAACTAAATCCATCAATTTAAAATTCTCCAGCACCATATGTGGACGAGCCCTAATGACCTAGTTGTCGACGGGCCCTTAAACCCAACTCTCTCACTCACCCATATGTGGGGCCCTCTGTTGCTTTCTTCTTGGCGTGAGTTGCAGTTTTTGAGAGTTTTATCTTTGCTTGGTTGTTTCTTAATATGATAACTTTCCTTTCGCCTTCGCATTGTTCACAAAATTTAAAAATATATTGTTCTTAGCTAAGCTCTACTCGCACTTTCGCTAATTTATACACAAAATTCAGAAAATATCTGCTTGTTACAGCTTTATTATAGACTAACGAATAACTTAGAACTTATTGACTACCTAAACAATACCTAATATGTAACTGGAACACTGAAATAACCTGGCAAGATTACAGAATTACAGAACACTGACGGCATTTCTCTGTTTGGAAGCAAAACATGTGTCAGATTCGTGGCATTTCGGCTCGATATATCGAATTCATTTCAGTACAGCCAACTCACAGCCTCTCTGAAGCAGAATTCCACCCTAACCTAAGCTAACCTAAACTATTTTTCCGCAGATCTCAATGTTCATTAAGTGACCTTTCACCACCACCAGCCTACATCCCTCTTCGTGTATCTGTTCTAGGAGGGTTGACCGCTTTTCTCACGACACGCATATATGTTACGCAAGGCAGAAATGGATAAAGATACTCATGCTTGAGTAACTGACTAAACGCACATGTATTTCTCTTTCAGGCAATGCACCTGTGAAATTAGTTGTGGCACATGAATCTTGAAAAAATTTAAAAAGTACACAATTATACTCCATTATTTCATTCGGTGCCTTTGATTTACTAATATCGGGCATACCTAGGACTCTGTGCGGCCTTCCATTCCAATTTTAATAGTCGTTTTTCTAAAAATCTTTTTCTCGGCGTTTTTCACTACCTAACATCAATAGTCTTCAATAGTTTTGACTGATTAACTTCAAATTTTCAACAAAACTTTACGTGTGATTACTTAAGACACTCGTACACAGAGTGAGGTGGCACCGCGGCAGCGTGTGCGACTCGCATTCGGGAGGTACCGGGTTCGATCCCCGGCGGCGTCCTCTGACACAGGTTTTTCTGTTTTTCCTTTGCCACTTACGCGAATTTTGGGGTGCTTAATTTCATACCACTTTCCATTCATTCCATTGCCTTATCATCTTTCAGGTGTGCTTTGAGGTGAGTAGTGTTGGCGGTGCCGGGCAGATGGCGCGAATGCTTGCGTATAGTAACTGCTGTTCTCGGCGCTAGGTGGGTTTGGGCGACATCAGACCCGCGGTGTGGTGGCTGCTTGGCAGGGACTGGCGCCGGGACGAAGGGATCTCGACACTTGTTTGGGACTTCCGTGCGTCTCTGTGGCCTGTGTAGCTGCGACCCTGTGGTTCCATCCTTTATCCCTGTGTTAGCCACAATAGATTAGCGTAGGTCACGGTGCGCGAGGTGTCCACATTCATATATATCCTTTACCTTTTAAGAGACTCGCACAGTGGCTATTTTAGACTTTATACCTGCGTTATGGCTTTCTCTATCACATGCATAATAGGTAGAGAAGGAATTGCACTCCACCCCAAAATTTTATGCCAAGATTTCACTTTTGAGGCCCTCTGAGTTGAAAAAAAAATTTAGAAGGCCGTGTGTGTGTGAGTGTGTGTGTGTGTGTGTGTGTGTGTGTGTGTGTGTGTGTGTGTGTGTGTGTGTGTGTGTGTGTGTGTGTGACTCAAAAACGAAAAGTCGGTTAAATATCAAACTTTATATTGGTTCAAGTTCAGCATCCTTCAGGGAGACCACAGGCCGCGGTATTGCGTTCAGTGAGAAGAGGAACTAAGCAGTTGCGAAGTAAGTGAGTAGGATTTTGAACGTGCAGTCAGATAAAGAAAATATGTTACAGTTGCTCCGGCCACCACGACCACAGTCGACTTGACCACATACAACAGCGTCCGTAGCCGCTCCTCTCAGAGTGACTGCTGGCGCCACCGGCAGTAACCGCCGTCCTCAGCTAGCACTCTGGTCATCGCAGTCGCCGCTGTAAGCTGCCCAGGTACCACCTGGACCTCCGCCGCCTGCTCTATGCTTCCTTCAGACGTCGCCAATAGGTAGA
Organism: Tenodera sinensis; assembly: GCA_030765045.1. Taxonomy (NCBI): domain Eukaryota; kingdom Metazoa; phylum Arthropoda; class Insecta; order Mantodea; family Mantidae; genus Tenodera; species Tenodera sinensis. The sequence goes on along the minus strand of CM060962.1, from coordinate 18,476,504 downwards.
TATGGCGGCTTTAGTTCATCGCCACTTACCACCGTCCTCAGCTAGCACTCTGGTCATCGCAGTTGCCGTTGTAAGCTGCCCAGTTACCACCTAGACCTCCGTCGCCTGCTCTATGCTTCCTTCAGACGTCGCCAACAGGTAGATATGGCCGCTTTAGTTCATCGCCGCTTACCACCGTCCTCAGCTAGCACTCTGGTCATCGCAGTTGCCGTTGTAAGCTGCCCGGCTACCACCTGCACCTCCGCCGCCTGCTCTATGCTTCCTTCAGACGTCGCCAACAGGTAGATATGGCCGCTTTAGTTCATCGCCGCTTACCACCGTCCTCAGCTAGCATTCTGGTCATCGCAGTTGCCGTTGTAAGCTGCCCGGCTACCACCTGCACCTCCGCCGCCTGCTCTATGCTTCCTTCAGACGTCGCCAACAGGTAGATATGGCCGCTTTAGTTCATCGCCGCTTACCACCGTCCTCAGCTAGCACTCTGGTCATCGCAGTTGCCGTTGTAAGCTGCCCGGCTACCACCTGCACCTCCGCCGCCTGCTCTATGCTTCCTTCAGACGTCGCCAACAGGTAGATATGTCCGCTTTAGTTCACCGCCGCTTACCACCGTCCTCAGCTAGCATTCTGGTCATCGCAGTTGCCGTAAGCTTCCCAGCTACCACCTGGACCTCCGCCGCCTGCTCTATGCTTCCTTCAGACGTCACCAACAGGTAGACATGGCCGCTTTAGTTCATCGCCACTTACCACCGTCCTCAGCTAGCATTCTGGTCATCGCAGTTGCCTTAAGCTGCCCAGCTACCACCTGGACCTCCGCCGCCTGCTCTATGCTTCCTTCAGACGTCGCCAACAGGTAGATATGGCCGCTTTAGTTCATCGCCACTTACCACCGCAGATTCTCCTGGAAGAAGCATAGCGCTTATGGTCTCTGCGACCAGAATTCGCAACAGACCCGGGCCTACTCCACTGTTTCGGGACAAGACGCACTACAACGCAGCCGTTACAAAAGGTATCTGCCTCCTAGGTTGTACCATCAAGATCGAGGCTAATAAGGCCCTTCGTCTCGCCGATGTTGCCAATTTGGCCACTCGGTGGACCGCTGCGTAGCATCACCGTGGTGTCAGTATTGCGGAACGACCTCACGCGCCGCCGGAGGTTCTATGCCACCTGCTGCAGGACGGGGCGGCTCGGGCCTGTTGCTCCTATATCAGGGTTGCCAACATTTAAAAGTAAAATTATCGTACCAGCCACTCAAAATTATAGATTTAGATTCAGAATTATCCTACATCATAAAGTAAATGCTACAACAATAAAAATATCAGTATAATACTTATGAAAATATAAGAGTAATGATGTTTAATATATACACTTACAAGATTGATGACCTCAACAACTATTACAACTTCAGCACTTATGTTTCTCGCACTATTCATCTGAAAGTTCAGCTTCCTCAACCGTTGCAGCATTGCACAAATTTGTTGTTGAGGTAAACCTTAACATCTTCTCGGTGACTTGCAGAGTTTAAGATCTACCACGTTCTTTCATAAGTTGAGACGACAAAATGAGTTCATTTACGGTATCTAGTGCCAATCTGTTTCTAACTTTGGTTTTTATTAAACCCAGTTTAGAAAAGAAAAACTCTTTCACAAGAAGTGCTTCCGTAGGACAAGGAAACCTCTGATAATGCAAAGGCTGCTAGTTCTTTGAAATCAGTATTTCCACCAAGGTGACATGTGTTTAACAGCACTCCAGAAACTGTCAGGTTCAGACATGTTCTTTATTTCACACGGAATGTCACGTATTCCGAGTTTTCTACATTGACCGTCAATTTTCTGAACAGTGCCTTCTTCATTGAGATTATCAGATCTGGGCACACTGGCAATAAGAGGATAAAGGGTAGCAGGCTTAGTAGCTATGGGGTGGAGACAGACAATGAGGACAAAAGTGGTGTTATTTGTAATTTGTTTCACTTCGCTGGAGTGACAAACCAGTGAAAATGATATCTCACCGATATCGAACTATCATACATTCAAATTATCGTATGCCCCCATAGTTATCGTACGGGTTGACAACCCTGCCCTATATCCTTAGTCCTACACCGCCGCCAAGACTGACAGTTGCTCCCAAACAGCGTGTATTGTGAAATTCGTTTATTGTGCAACTGTACATTCCTACTATCGCCTTAACCCCACCCCCCTCCCATTCCCCTCTGATCGCTAGCATTGATACGTTATGCATTGTCAACAGAGCAGTGACGCCCTCCTTCAAGTGCTCTCATATGGTGGCCACTTAGTATGTCTATTGTGACCAAGTTCATTGCATTACGTGCTTATAATGTTTATCTTGGAGCCAGCCGGGAAGGGCCAACATCTGCAGCAAGGAATCTACGAACTACGTCACATGTCTCTCGTAAGTCAAGGTCACAATTATTGCAACGATATTCACGTTTTTGTGTGTTTTATGGTTTCCCAAATAGAATGAAGAGAACTATTTTGAGAACCATATTCAACATGCCAATATATAGTAATCAAAACCGTTAGGGTTTTTTGTGGAGAAAACACATATAAAAATTATTCTTGTAAATGGTTCTTTTAGGTGGTGAATTCCTTGAAACTCTTGGGCTTGTATCCTTAAAATGAGCCCATTTGAGGAGTGAAAGCTTGCATAATTTTGATGCTTCGTTTTTTTGAGTTATGTGTTCACAGAGATTGACACATACATAAACTAGTAGGCGATTCTTTTTATAAATAATATACTTTTTAATCAATTGACCTCATGACATGTATTGGCCAGGTAAATAAGTGTTACTTTACATTTAAGATTTAGATTTAAGATTTCTTCTTTGAGAAACTGCTTCTTCTTTTCCTGATTACTCTCCCCTTATGGAGGACTTACACCCCCTAGGACTTACAAGCCAGTGCCTAGGATCAGAAGACGCCTATCGGGAAGCACAGGAAGCGGGTGGTCAGCCCAGCACTAGGTACGATAGTGAGAAAGAGGATGATATGAAATGCAGGCGAAATGGATGATCGGAAAGGTGATAATGGAGTAATTGTTGAATGAGTGGCGGGGGAAACCGGAGCACCCAGAGAAAACCGCTTCGTCCACCACGAATACCACATGCGGGTCCCTGGGATCGAACCCGGGCCGCCTAGGTGGTAGGTGAGCGCGCTAACCGCTCGGCCATGTCGCCGTGAGAAACCACAAAGTCAACAATTCCCGGTTTAGTTTAATGAATAAACACCATAGGCCCTTTTCAAGCTTCTAAATTGTTTACTTTTTGCAATCTATATTTCTTTGCAGATGTCCGTAGGAAGTCCATTTCTGTTGACAATAGTTTCTTGTTCATCTTTCCATTTATTTGCCAGACTTCACATCAATAGGTATAAAGGTGCACTTTTCATCATTATTTTAGTTTTACGTTTGACATCGCTTTGCCATAACAGGGAATTTAAGGCGTGTAATTTAATTACCTTACGCTTCCATATCGTAGTGGTAGCGCGTTTGCCTCTGGTGCACTCAGCATTGATAGGTCCCGGAGGGGCCAATCGAGGAGCTATTTGAATAAAGAAGTGGCGACCCCAGGTCCAGAAGGCTGCATAACTGACCAGGAGGGATCGAGGCGCTGACGACGTTCCACCCTTCAATGCTGCACCCCACACATGAATCCTATAGTGGGCAAAGGTAGGGGACGCTGCGGCCGGACAGTAAGCCTTGGCCCGAGAAGGGCTGTTGTGCTAGGGGTAAAACATTTAATTGCCACATTTTGTTTACCAATAATTATCATTTCATGTAATGTGTCGTCAATATCCACCGCCTGTGGTGCCGTATATAGTAAGGATGGGTGATAAACATTACTAAAAGGTAATCAGAAGTCCTCTGTGTCAAGTGGGCTGTTCAAGCAGGATACACTCGACAAATAATGATGCAGTTAATTTTGCAGATCTCATTCCATAAGATTGCTCAGTGTTCGCTTTGTACATCTGTATTAATTGCTAAAGCATTGATAATGGATAATCGGAATATATTATTATTGTTAATATTGACAAAATCAGGGAGTACAAAATGAAGTGGCAAGAGTATATCTCGCGAATACCAGAAGAAAGACATGCCAAACAGGCCTTGCAGTACAAACCAGTTGGTAGGAGAAAGGTTGGAAGACCGCGGGGACCCTAGGAAGATCCCTTCTTCTTTCTTCTTTCCCTGATTACCCTCCCCTTATGTAGGACTTTAGAACACCAGAGAACCCGGAGAAATACGCCCAGACGCCGCTTCGTCCACCACTAATAGCACATGCGGGTCCCGCCTTTTTTTTTTTTTTTTTTAAGATGGTAGGCGAGCGGCCTAACCACTCAGCCACGGCGCCGCCATTATACTTCCAGACTCAGGGAAGGATGAGGAATAATCCTGGCTGGAGAAAAATTCCTGCCCCCCTGCCGGGAATCGAACCCGGGACCCCTTGCTCTGCCAGCTGCGCTACGGGGCCAGCCTGGAAGATCCCTTCTGAGTCAAAACAGGTCTACCTGGCCTATCTTGAAGTTTGATTATGATGATGATGATGATTGTTACTGTTATTATTGTTGTTATTATTATTAATGTTATTATTATTATTATTATTATTATTATTATTATTATTATTATTATTATTATTATTATTATTATTATTATTATTATTATTATTATTATTATTATTATTATTATTATTATTATTATTATTATTATTATTATTATTATTATTATTATTATTATTATTATTATTATTATTATTATTATTATTATTGTTGTTATTATTGTTTATTATTATTATTATTATTATTATTATTATTATTATTATCATCATCATCATCATCATAATTATTATACCTGTAAAGTCATTCAATCTGCCATTTAATGGTGCATAAGGCTACCGTAGCTCTGCGACCGTCTTAAATTATTTTAGTAATCAACTACAATTTTTAAAATTTTATTTTTTTATTTTTTCAAAAAATTAAAAAACTACGCTACAATTTTTTTATAGTGAACACACACTCATATTGCCGGGCATACACCCGAATGGGCATACACACATTTTATAAGCTAAATATATTGCATGAACTGAAAAGAACATTTGAATTGTGCTATTTTGAGCGATTTCTTTGCTTTAATCTAGCGTGAATGCACATTCCAAGGCTGGCAACATTATTGTAAATGCGAGTAGAAGCAGAACTGCTGCTCCAAATATCACTGTTTATGTGAACTTGTTTACTGACGTAGTGGCTGGCTGCATCCCTGCCAGGGACCGTGAGCTGGTGAACAAACTGTATATTAAGGGATTTGGTTCCTTATTTTTCCTTTAAAATTGTAGTCCACGCTGGTAATCTTCAGCTGACTTGCTTAAAAATCTTATTACTTTTATTTGAAGTAGAAAGTGCACTAATGCTCCAAATTAAGAGACCTTAATTGATACTTTGAAAGTAAGAATAATAAGCGAACTGGCGGTCAGCACTTGAAAGCGACAGGGTTGCTTGCGCCGAAAGAAATGCTGCTTAATTTAATCTTACTACAGAGAAGTAAATACGATAAGACTTAAATGGTAAAATTCAACAATCAAATATGATTAAATAGCTTGTTTACAACAAAAATATACATATCGATAGTTGGAGGATTAAATAGTTACATTTTATTGCCCCCTCCAGTAAAAATACAAAAACGCAGGAGTGCCGGAATTTTAAATTCCCGCGCATGAGCGGTGAGTGGATAAAAAACACTATCGCCGAAGAAATAATTGACGTACGCGCTGAAGCTTAAACATAATCCAGTGCGGTGTAGCAGTGAATTTGATCTGTTTACTCTTCTGAAGAACTCCTTTGTTGGGAGGGTTTCGTTTAAGGCGATAACGTCCGAGCAACTTGGGAAGATGGCTTTCATCAGAGGCGGCTTTATTCTACGACGCGGAGGCACAAAAACTCGTGTTTCATTATGACAGGTGACAAGCCTTCTTGTAAATGGTAGCAGCCGTGTGTAGAAACGAAACAAAATAAACACAGCTAATTTTAACAGTCTTAAGATGTAATTCGTACAGAAAGATCAAGAGTGCAACAGATAAATATCAACATTCTTTTAAAAAAAAGGTTCTTGTGATGTATGACTACCAACATGATTGCATAAAATTGTGTCACTTGACTATTGCATTCAAAATGTGCAGGTGAAGTACACTCGTGAAGAAATAATAACTAACATTTCATTAAGGGATGTTAAGGGTATAAGTGCAAATACTCTTATTCATAATTTAGGACAGTGTAATCACATAAATATTCTTCTCATTTGCAAACTTATAATTTTATTTATTAAGAGTTGTATGTTTTCACTTTGATTAGTACCTCTAAGTAGGCGTGGCACAGATGGTATAGTGCAGAGTGAACCGGTCTAGTGATAACGAATGGTGTACCGGAACCGAGTTCCATTGCTTTCCGAAAGATCAATGACCTCAGATGACGTACGCCAGTGAGTCAGGCATTGAAGTGTGAAGAAAAATGGATATGAAATACGACAGGCGTTGTGCATTTTGCGGCGCAGTTACGATCATGCCAAGAATATCAAGTAATAAAATTAGTGATTCGTATGTGGAAAACTGTTTGACGAAGAGAAAAGCTTACTAACGCACCAAAGTGGATGCATATTAAGGTACCAATTATTATCAAAGTATCTATACTTATACTCTTAACAGCTGTATATTTCAAATTAATTATTATTCGTTACTGTTTTCGCCAAACTTAAATAGTTAAACATATTAACTACCTATCGTTTTGAAATGGAAGTTGAATAAGACTGTAAAGTTCGTTACCACGTAAGAGACTCAAAATATTGTGTTTTCGTCCAGATTTTACTGTCACTTCTGTAAGTTCCCACTGTAACTGTCTTGGTCTAGTTCCAGTTTCTCTAAAACTTCCCCTAATTTACACTGTCACTTCTTTGATGTGAACTAGTTCAGTTTACCCTGTCACTTCACTTTCATCGTGTCATAATGAAATACGCACCACGCAGCCTCTTCTTCCGGACGTCGAACACAGGATGCCTCCAATCCCTTGCAGTAACAGCAGGTCGCTGTTACAAAATCGCTCGGAGAACTGCCCTTTTCGTCCCATCAGAAACACACTCGCTAACTCACTCAGCAACTCCCCGAGACTGACTTCCTTTGCGAGAGTGCTCGCTTATATAGCCGCAGGAACTTTGCAGAACTCCAGAATGTTTGAGAGGATAAAACATTCTAGTTATCAGGCGATAGCGCTCAAGGTGTTTGTGTTAGCGCGCTGCTTATCCGTTTACCGTTCCGACTACCCGGCTCCGACCTCCGAAGAACTTTGCTTCACAATATGTTGTATTGACGCTCTAATATTCATCTACCAATCAATGCATCCGAATACACCTCATTTAAGGTAGGTACCTATATAACCCGGAGAACCTTGGGGTGATCTTGCCTATCCTAAAAACTTCGTATCTTAAATGTCACTTCGTATGCTAAAAGTAATTTAACTCTCGGTCTTCTAGTTTGGAATACTATGTCGGTTAACTTATGTTTCAAATTATGAGGCAGGCTAAATATTAACCCCAAAGCGTAATAGCCCTTTTAGGACCAAGGCCTACCGGCCAGCCACTGCATCCTCCACCTCTTCCCGCTACTGGTGTCATGAATGGGGTGCAGTACTGGAGGGTGGGACGTGGTCAGAGCCCAAGTACTAGCGACCGCTACTAATTGAGGAATTAATGGTTGAAATGTCACGGAACAAGTTGTAACTTTTTAAATGTGAGACATAAATCTTGAACGTTTCAGATGCATCTTTTGTATAATTAAATTACATTTATACATCTCTAGCAATTACAATTTTATATGCGAGTACACTATTTAAATGAAAGACGATTCTTCATTGGCGTATCTTCAATATCATAACTCGTTTGGATAGAAATTATTTCAAGTTTAATGAAATTATTTATTCGTACATGTTCATACGAGGTTTTCCCTTATCCTGAGAAGACGAAGGTCGGGTAGGTAACTTAAAGCTCCATGGACCTCGGGCTCATTTGAGCATCATTTTACCCATTTCATTCATTCACTGTCCGATATGACGTTACGTTGGAGGACATTAACAAAAAGAAAAAGAAAAAAAAAAAAAAAAAAAAAAAAAAAAAGGAAAAGAAAATTGAGTTCTGGAAATTAAAGAAAGCAGTCGCGAATTTTCAGACTATTTCTGTGAAGTGCATCCATTTAAACTTGGCAAAATTTGCATTGTATGTAAATGTAGCATATGCATATGTAGTATGAAATATTTCGAAAGCGGCTGAGGCTAGAAAAGAAAGGTTGTTTTGAAAAAAGTACATATTTTAACAATGTTTCTGTTTCTTCCAAATACGAGAAACATCAAACAGCCACAAACCAGGAACTCGTAATGTAATCACCAAGGCTTGCAAGTTGAGGATAGAAGATTTTCTTTCCAAATGTCCGAACACGTGTTCACTTTGGGTCATTGTAGGCCGGAAAATGCTGAGATTTATTTGTCCTTTTCCCCTCTTTTCGGTTACTTTTGCTTATTGGTCTTTTTAAACCTTTTTAGGTTTAGTGACTTTGTTTGCAGTTTCACCTCTTTCGATTACATTTTATTTTTACTGTTCTTTCTCGAATCGAGTAGACAAGAATGTTTTACAATGACTATTCCCTTCATGCCGGATGATCGTGGCATTATCGCTTTGGCTATGCGACCTCCTCCTTTTCTTTCCTTTCTGAACCTCTGAGATATTGCAGTAAAAACAATCAGTGAGTCATTCCAAAATGGCAGACAAAAGATTTGATGAATGTTCTACTGAGGTTATTGATACATTAATTGAAGAGGTGAAGTCAAACAACTGTGAATTTAAATATAGCAGACCTACCTTTAATGAATAGCCCACTAATGTAAATTTATTGATTTATTTTCATCCTGTGTTTAATTCCTCATTTCCCTGTATTAAATGCTGAAACTGTTGTTCTCACAGCCTGCTGGATTACTTGTAGTGCCAACTGTGAAAATAAAACTTAATTAGAATATATGAATGTTACTGTAAGTTGTTTACTTTTAAAACACTATCAATATTAAATACTATTAAATAAATGAGTTTTAATAATTCGCGGATAATATTTCGCGGAATACTCTAAAGAAACGAAGTTCGAGGTTTTCATATTTGGGATAATGTTGTCACAAAATTATCTTCATATGAAACCCTCTCGTGGTATTACTACAGATTATACAGATATGAACAATCTAAGACATATGAGTAACAGAAGAAACACTTTATACATAAGTTTTTCGCACCATATGTTTGATTGCATCAGAATGTTGTGCTTTTTAGGTAAAAATGTTAAACTCTATTTCAAAGAATAACATTTGTGTACTACATTAAATATGCAGTTAAAACTAAAATTATTAACAATGCTGGTTAATTCGTATCACACATTATCACCATTTTTACCTTCTCTACCACGTATAGTAAAGTGGAGTCATAAATTCGATGTCGAGGTTTCACCGGATATAAGTTTTGAGGCCCCTGAATCCACAAAAAGCATTTTTAGAAAAAGGTCCGTGTGTGTGTGTGTGTCTGTGTGTCTGTCTGTCTGTCTGTCTGTCTGTCTGTCTGTCTGTCTGTCTGTCTGTCTGTCTGTCTGTCTATCTGTCTGTCTGTCTGTCTGTCTGTCTGTCCGTCTGTCAGACTTTGGGCAGCATAACTCAAAAACGAAAAGTCGGTTAAAAACCAAAGTTCGTATTTACGTTTAATGTCTTTCAAGGATGCGACACGAAGATTTTGAAGAAAATTCCTCCACACTAAACTATCCTTTAAATGGAAAAATTTTATTTTCTTTAAAATGGCTCTAACGATTTTGATTAAAATTACATGTTTGAGATATTCTTATGACAAATGACATGTATATTTTGAATTTTCTAGCTATAGCCTATGTAGTCCTGTTTACTCGTAAACCATAAGGGATAGACCAAATCTTCACAAAAAATGTAGATGTTGCTAAAACGCACAATTTATGTCCAAATACATTTTTTGAAAGAGTCAACCATTTCGGAGATATTCCTTGTGATTTGTGTCAGTTTCGGAAGACAAACTTTCGTCAAATACAACCTCGTTGTTCATTTTTTATACGTTAACCATGCAAAGAGAACGGAATTTGAAAGCTTTAAAAGATTTAACTATCGCTGAAAGCCTACTGTATTTCCATATTCCCCTTGTACCTACAAGAAAATAAACAATAAGATAATGTTTATCTCAACTAACACGGTAGGAATGGTTAGTGCAAGAGTAGAGAGAGCCATGTGAGTGCAACACATCAGATTTTTCGGTTGTTGGTTCTCGTATTTTACAGCTTTTGGGCTATTTATAAGCTTCAGTTTCCGAATCCACTAATCACTTGCCTCACGAATTATTATTTCGATATTAGGTGCTCTAAGCATATGCCCTGCAAGGTGGAACAGTACGACTGATCCAAGAGGGCCGGCAATTAAATCACCTGTTCTCATACTTTGGTCAAGGAGAAATGTAAAATACCCCTGAAAACTGTTTCACTGTTGAACAAAAGCATGTTTCTGTTTTAGCAGGGGGACAGAGCTGGTGAAAAAAGGGCGAAGCCCAGACTGCGCTCCTTGCGTCGAGAATCGAAACAGGAGTTATTTATCTCTGTTAACAGCTTGTTTAAAGACTTATGAAATACGGCCCCGCCGACGTTCAAACAGTTGCAACAGTTGGGGAGGGTGGAGGGTGGAGGGTGAGGTTTATAACAGACCACGCCTAGAGATAGCGGCAGTCTGTGAAGTCAAGTACCGCTATCTCTCGCGCTACTCAGGGATGCATTATACCAGCATTACGTGTATGACTGATATACCAGCATAGTTCAACTCAACAGTGACCCATGTCCTCAGCCTCTGGAGTCCAACCGCTCGTCGCACCAAACGACCCACAGAACTATATGCACAATTCCGTCATACTTTTGGACAAGCATTGTTATACACTGTTATTTGCTGATGATCAATTGGTTATAGCTCAAGGTTATGATGACATAGAATATATGACTAGAAAACTTATGGAAGAATACACTAAATGGGGTTTAAAAATAAATTTGGAGAAAACACTATATATGTCTTGTGGGGATGAAAGAAAAGACTTGATTTTGGAAGATGGAATGGGACGTATCAAAGGACGAGAAGAATGTGAATATTTGGGGGTTAAAATAAATTCAAACTGCAGTCAGCAAAATGACATAAAATATAGAATCCAGAAAGATAGATCAACAATAGCTATGTTGAACGGAATTTTGTGGGATACGGCATTAGCAGTGGATACAAAATTACAAATCTATAATAAGAAGCACTATAACTTATGGAGCGGAAACATGGCACCTAAACACAAACCTGAAATTAAAATTGCTTTCTACTGAAATGGATTGTTTTAGAAGATCCACTAGGCATTCTAAATTAGAGAAGATTAGAAATACAACTATTAGACAAAAAACGAATGTTAATGATACATTATTAGATTTTGTAAAATACAAACAATTGGAATGGTATGGTGATACACGTAGAATGATGGAAAGTTTTGGAATGGATTCCACCAGGGAGAGGAAAGAGGGGAAGACCGTGGAATACCTGGGTAGATGATATAAGGAGTAGTATGAAGGAGAAGAATTTAGAAGAGCGGGATTGGGAAATAAGAGAAGAATGGAGGAAGAAGATACGTAGGTACTTAAACACTTTGGATACAGGAAGATGTGATCTCACATTGTAAACCTGTTGATAAATAAATTGTGTAATGCTCATAAATGAACCAAAGTCGTTTAAATAACGATTCAACAACACAATCAGAATTTTCTAGAACATATTTTGCCTGACTGAGATTTGAAAAGTTGTGTAACTATACTAAAAAGTGTGATGTGTTGCACTCACATGACTTTCTCTACTCTTGTACTAATCATTCTTTCAAACTCTTATTCCTATATCTCCTTCGTGTTAGTTTAGATAAACATTTGCAGAAATTATCTTCTTGTAGGTACAGAAGTTTTCCGAAACTGACACAAATAAGGAATATCTCCAAAATGATTCACTCCACAAACAATTTATTTGGACGTAAAGTGGGTGTTTTAGCAAGACTTACATTTTTTGTTTAGTAAGATTTGGTCTAACTCTTATGATTTACCAGTTATGCAAAAGTCATCCAGAGTAAACAGGACTACATAGGCTATAGCCAGAAAATTCAAAATATATATTTCATTTGTCATTAAAAAATCTTAAGCATATGTCATTTTAATCAAGATTGTTAGAGCCATTTTCAAGAAAATAAGAATTTTCAAAAACTGTCCCATGTAAAAGGTAGTTAAGTCTTCGTGTCGCATCCTTAACAGACATCAAACTTAAATACAAATTTTGGTTTCTAACCAACTTTTCGGTTTTGAGTTATGGTCTCCATAGACTGAAATACAGACAGACACACGGACCTTTTTCTAAAAATGTTTCTTTTTTTTTTATTCAGGGGGCCTCAAAACATATTTCCGGTGAACTCTCGACATCGAATTTTTGGGTGGAATACAATTCATCCTCTACTTACTAGTAGAGAAAGTAGAAATTGTAGAAATAAAGTTTGTGGCGATAGCTGCTGAATGCGTGATAGGATTCCTAAACCCGTGATAGTGGTATTCTAACTATTCATCCTAATTCTCTGGTAGCTATCAAGGACAACGACGACGTATGTGCATTAATTCTCCTGACCTTTATCTACCCGTACGTTACAAAATACAAACCTTATTAACATTATTACCTTTATATTTACCTCCAATTAATTGTTTGAAATTAATTGAACATTTTGTTTCAGGAGGGAGTCCATTACTCGCAAAATGTCGATCGTTTCATCAGATTCGTTGAACAACATATTCCATAGCCATTTTCTTACTGAACAACTGCTGAAGAAGAAAAGTAGAACGGTTCAGATATCTGTTCGATACTTCAGAACTACCAGCTGTGGCAGGAAACTGAACCTTGTATCACCGTATCGAGGAATTAGGTATCTTTACCCTACGTAAATACGTAAATACGTACATTTTTGTAGGTCCCGGCAAAATGTAATTCAGGAACGTTTTAAGAGAACCTTGTTTATGCGTAATTCGCTGTTTACGTATTGGGTTTCAGTGAAATACTACTGAGTTTCACGTAATTAGAATGGGCATACGGTATACGCTATATTAATAGAAACTCGGGCGTATTTTGCTTATTCCGGCTGACAAAAGACGCAAACATATTGGGTGGCTTTCGGCCGCGGAAACAAAAGACACAGACCTTTTCTGGTAGAGCCGACGGCTTTCGACGCGACAATGTCGTCAATGTCTTCAACTGCTGTTGTGTTACCTTATTTCTGTAAAAATCCAGGATAAACATTCAATGTTGAATCTCTTATTTTACTTTTAGGTTTCCATTGATGAATAGATCTCATAGCTTGCTTTGTACTATTGTTGTGGAATTAATTTTATAGCAGGAAAAGGAAATCAGATACAACTAAATAGGTGATAAGGTATATTCTGTTTTAGTAAACCCTGAACTTGGAATTTTAAATTCTGTGTTACATGAGAGATAGTACCTAACAAAAACAAGTAAGAAGCTTATATACTAATTCACTAAGCACATTTAATTTTATTGGTTACATTGACAGCTTGCACATGCTCCTGAAAAACATTCTCATTGTTGTATGGCAATTTAGTTTATAAGATAAAAAACAATTTGATTTCTTTTGGTATAGACAGCATCAATTTAGATTAGTATCAAACGAGAAGTAAATATACAACTTTCCGGTATCTGGTATTTACTGTTGAACAGCGGTTTTGTCTTTCAGTTCTCAGTTTGTTTTAATCAGCCATGGAGAACAGAAAAAGGAAATGTTATACACTACATCGGAAAGTAAACTTCATACGAGAGGTGGAACTTAATCCAGATAAAATCAAAACCAAAATTGCTTCAGATTTAGGAATTGCTTATGTCAGCCAATTATTATTGGAGACTATTGTTGATGAAGAGAGCGAACCAGCCTCAAGCGTCACTGACAATAATGGGGATGACGTTGTTTGTAAGTGTTTACACATGTAGGCCCACTGTATTACATGCATTATCAAAGTCCCATTTGTAATTAATTCTGAGCTACAAGTAATCTTCCCTCTTCCCCTTGATATACGCATAAATCATGTTCAGCTGTACATAGATAATTTCTTGCACATTTGTTATTCAGGTGCACACTTCAACTGTAAGTTTACATTTGGTTCTTTAGAAAATATGACCAATGAATGTGACGTAATAACATTTCTATAATGTTTACTTACGAGTTGAATTGACTTTGTTGGATACTAAAGCATTTGCATCTTGAGTTGCGCCTGAACTTGGGCTCTGGTACTTCTGCCATTGGACATTTCTCTGAGATTCCTACATATGTTTATATTTTGACGTGTGCTGTTGTTTATTTCTTTTGCCAAGGTTTACAACTTTCTTTCATTTGTCTTTTCTTTATACTTTTGTCTTTTGAACCACTTTTCTTACCTACTTCCTTTATGCTTTCCATTTCCCTAAATTCTGTATTATTTTAAAACTATCCAGTTCATTCTAAACTTATTTTTCTCTCCCCTCTTATTTTCTTTCTTTGTTTCCTAACAATTTTCTAATAATGCCCTATGCCTCAATGATTCACATATATAACTTTCTTAACCTACCAGTGTTGTAACGCTTTGAGAGCGCTCTTGAGTTATATTGAGCGGAATGTCTCTGGCCATCTGTGCCCCACATGCAGGAGGCCTTGGGTTCGATTCCAGTTCACTTTGCTTCTCATTTAACTTCATCCTTCATTCTCTTGGTTCTTTCAAGGTTGGCCTGCGTCGACAGGTGTCTAGGGCGCTTCATGGCAGGGTAAAAGGATGCTCTCTGTAAAATCTCCGTGTCTCGGCGGTGCGGTCTCCGGCTATTGGCCCTACCAGAGGGATGTGCTGACCTCAAGCTTGGGAGGGTGGCGAGTATGGCTGTTTTATGAAGAGTGGTACAGAGAATTTGTTGTGGTTACAAAAACAGGAAAGTTTGCTGTTTAATATGCGAATTTCAATTTGCAAATATAAAGTGCTACAATATCAAACGCAACTTTGATCGGAAGTATAAATCAAACTTTGGTGATCTTACAAGTTACAGATATTTATTTACTATTTCAAAACATACTTTTTGAATACTCGTATTTGTAAACATATAGAGCGACGATATGATTCCACTTTTTAGTGGTTTAGTTTCTTATTAGTTTATTTGATATAAACTATTGTATTTCGTGTTTCAAAGTTTGAACATAAAACCAAAGAATTTATTATATTGATCAAATGGTTTTACTATATTTTAAAGATTAAGTAGCAATGGAACTGTACTGCTTTATTTATTGTGAAAGAGAAACAATTTGGTATGTTAATCGTAAGGCAGCGTAAGGATATTGCGTGCATAAGAGAAAGGTATGTTATAAACATGAAGATTATGCAATTTGCCTAACCAGAGAAGGTGGCAGTAATAATTATTGTATGCAAAAGTAGTTAGTAACAGTGTAGAAATGATTACTACCACGCAAGTGGAACGAACCCACCACTGCACGTGTTGTATACAAACAACCGTCGTCACTCGGCAAGAGAATGTGGGGTGGGTAAGGCAAGTTCAGTCACTACCTCTCTTCTCGTGCCCTTGCCTGAACTAGAGCAGCAAAACATTGTGGAAGAAATTAAAATATATCAGAGCAAGTGGAACAATCACATTAAGAGGATGGAACTTTCTCGATTGCCACGGCAAGTACTATTTTACAAAACATTAGGACGAAGGGACATCGGACGACCCCGAATGAGGTGGAGAGAGCAGTTTGGTTAGCCTCGGGACAGGTCTAATGGTCTAATCCATATTAAGGAGGAAGAAGAAGGAGGAGGAGACGAAGAAGAAGAAGGAGAAGGAGAAGAAAAAGAAGAAGAAAGAGGAGACGAAGAAGAAGGAGAAGAAAAAGAAGAAGAAGAAGGAGAAGGGGAAGGAGGAGAAGAAGAAGAAAAAGAAGAAGAGGAAGAGGATGATGAAGAAGAAGAAGAAGAAGAAGAAGAAGGGGAAGGAGAAGGAGGAGAAGAAGAAGAAGAAGAAGAAGAAGAAGAAGATGATGAAGAAGAAGAAGAAGAAGAAGAAGAAGAAGAAGAAGGGGAAGGAGAAGAAGAAGAGGAAGAGGAAGCAGAAGAAGAGGAAGAAGAAGAAGAAGAAGAAGAAGAAGAAGAAGAAGAAGAGGAAGAGGAAGCAGAAGAAGAAGAGGAAGAGGATGAAAAAGAAGAATATTGAAATATTTTAATAATTTGGGCATTGTTCCGACTTTAGCACGGCTTAGGAAACACGAATTAAGGGAAATTAGAAGTGGACACTAACTCGCCACACAAGGAAGCTAAACGTGTCGGCGGTTACTGAGACGTTTGATCTGTTGAAATAAATTGTTAAGTGGGACAAGATAAGTCGCAGCATTCCACAGTTGCTATCTGTTGGGGAAAGCCGCTACATCTGGAGTTGGTGCCCTGTACAGATGTGTAACCTTTCCCTCCACCACATGGAATGCGCTCGCTACATTAACATCAGCCCTTCTGTTTACTGTTAACTGTACAGACTTTTGTATAATGAACGGTCAGGGTGACTTTACTTAGTGGGTGAATCTGCACTCCGGGAGATCGATGAATATAAATTGAAACAGATAGCTAGGTAGGTATACATTTTGCATTTCAGCTTAATTTCAGCATTTTCCAGCTTTCACAATACCCTTTGCGTGTTATTTTTACTTTCTGCACTATGTAATTACTTGGGCTAGGAAGTTCATGCATTTGCATGTTTTTTCATAGGGATTAAAAATGTATGCTTTTACATTATGTGCACGAATTACGGAATTTTTAGTTATTTGGACATGATTTTATGGTGCATATAACTGCATATTTTCTTGATTTTTGATAAATGCATATTATTTCAATACTATAGCCCCTATATTGCATATTTTAATGGTTTTTATGTCTTTTTATTACTTTTTTCTATCTGGATAATATTTTTCATATTGGCAGCACTGCACATGATGCAATTCACGAAGATTTCAATATTATTCCCCCTATATTGCATATTTTAATGAATTTTATGCTTTTTTTTTTCTTTTTTCACTGTATAATATGTTTCATATTGGTAGCATTTCTGAGACAATGGTTCTTTCCCATTGGTAGATAGGTTTGTGTCCAGTACGAAGATCATTTTTGTTAAATCTCCTAAAAGAGTTAAGTTGTTTAGATCAACAGCACCTAATATCTGACTTCTTCCTGCACCAGTGTTAATCGATGGGGAGCATGGATCGATGCAGTTTTATATCATACTGAGCACATAGAAATAGCCGAAGAGGTTATTAATTCATTGGACTTGAAAGATGCTTCATCAATAGAAAACTGTGCAAAATATTCTGTCAAGCACTGGGTTAAAAGAGGATCTTCGTTTCATATCTGCCCATTTTTCTTTCTTACCAACAGCCATAATGGCATTGGAAGCTGTAGGATTTCCTTTGCATGAATCACCTACTGTGCTTGAAAAAACAATATGTGATCTAAGTTCGGTTCCTGGTAGCTTAGGACAAAAAGTGAAAGAGAAAGTGAATTATGTAATTTCAAACAATTCTGTTTATAAACAGATGTGCGGTATTCGAGACATCCTCAAAAGAAAACCATCTGTCACACCAAGAGACTTGACTCTCTCTGTGAGGCAGTTAACATCATTTAAATATTCCCCGATAACATCTTGTGACGCGGAGAGAAGTTTTTCACGTTACAAAAGTGTTTTGCGAGACAACAGACGATGTTTTACAGTTGAAAATTTGTGCAATGTGTTGGTTGTGAACTGCAATTTAGCAGTTAATACTAGCAGCGGGACCATTCTGCTTCAACCTCTAAAGAATAAGGTAACTTTATTTATTATTTATACTAACTCGTCTTGTCCACTGCAAAGGGACATTAATTGTTTTAATTAAATAGTGCATATTTCTTGGCATATTTTCAAGTTTTTAAGAGCATATTTGCATGCATATTTCAGTGTTTTTTAGGGCATGAACTTCCGAGCCCTAGTAATTACAGTACGTAGAGCAAGTATTGTGTTCTACTCCAAAATTAGATACCTAATATCACAGGAAATCTTGAGTGAACTACTAAGAACGCTGGCTTTAGTTGCGTGCTATTGTTTTACTATTGTCATGGGAACATTTTGCTTACGTAATTTGTAATCAGTATTACTTACGGTTAGTTATCATGGAACGCTTTTAAACGGAATAAGGAATATTGATTGTGAAAACACATTACAAATCCGGTGAATGTTAGGCAGAAAGTGTGCAGCTCTCAGTTGTCATAATGACTCAATAGTTGGTAGGCAATGACAAGAGACACACTTGCAAAGATGAAAACGTTCCGGTCCTTCTAATGAAAACATCGCAATTGTGCGCCGTAGTGTTGTCGTTAAAGCACAAAAATCAATTCGTCGCGAAAAGCTCCCTCCATCGAATACTTCTTCCTTTGGAGCATTTAAATCGCAAGCTTATAAACATATACCCACCATTTTGAACAGCTGTTATTTCATCTCTCCACTTTACGTCTTCTGCCAATTGCAAGCGATGTTTGACAGAGATTTTTAGAGCGTTTTAATGTTCGTTTTGTAAATGGCACGATATTTCTCAGCTTGGTGCCCTTTGTGGCATTGCGTATATATTTGCAAAAACAAAGATTGACGGTTTAAACGTTCATAAATTCAAATGTATTCCTAAATTCAGTAGCTGCTCATAAGCGGAGTATTCAGAAGAACCAAAAAGAACTGTGCAAGAAGCCATTTATATAAGATTATAGAAAAAACTATTAGAAGTTTATTGACACTGATATACCTACCTACTTTTTGAGTTATGAAGTTCAGATTTTGCTTGATTATACACATTAATGACACAAATTTATAATAAAGATTTCAAACAATTTGGTAGTGACACGCCACTATAGATTGGACTGTCTCTATGCTCTGCTGGTTAGAATACTTGCCTCCAAGTCCCCGGTTCGCTTTCCGGCTGGAGGTGAGAGTTTCTCCTGAGTGAGGATTATTCCCAACCCTCCCTAGAGTTTGCAAGTTGGAAGCATGAAAGAGAGAGAGAGAGAGAGAGAGAGAGAGAGAGAGAGAGAGAGAGAGAGAGAGAGAGAGAGAGAGAGAATTGAAACTCATATCAAAGTAAAACCCAAAGATCATCTAATGCAACAGTGAAATCATTGCCAATGAGCAATTGTTCCAATAGCAAAGCCCCCGACATGACCTATGATGTTAAAGGTGTCATTTAAATGGAGGGAAACGTGCCAATGGCAGATGTTTCTTCTTCTTCTTCTTCTTCTTCTTCTTCTTCTTCTTCTTCTTCTTCTTCTTCTTCTTCTTCTTCTTCTTCTTGTTAATATTATTATTATTATTATTATTATTATTATTATTATTATTATTATTATTATTATTATTATTATTATTATTATTATTATTATTATTATTATTATTATTATTATTATTATTATTATTATTATTATTATTATTATTATTATTATTATTATTATTAATATTAGTATTAGTATTAACATTTATTATATGTGTCATCTTTTTTTAAAAACGTTTAACAATGTTTCTAAAAGGAACAGCATTACCACAAAATGTCAACATCAATCTGTTTAAACACCTGGGGAAAGGATACGCAGATTTATTTTGTTTGGACAGAATAATTAAGTGCAGAACTATTTCGTTTCTTGTTTCCTCAACAGAAGCTACCTCGCCTGCCTCACTTGGCTGTGGCGACTGCATGCGAATGTGCAATAACCTGCCCCCAGGACAGGCACAACTACTCGGTAGGAAAATTCTCCTTCCGTTTTCCCTCAACACATCTCGCCTATCAAAAAACATTTGAAGCGGGCTGTACTTAGCAACGAGAGCTCTGAACTTTTTAGTCCACGTATTAATAATTGTCTTTCTGTTTCGCTGATAGACGCCATGTTCATTACGCATATTATGACGTTTCCAAATACAAAGGCTTATTGAATTTTAACGTATCTATGCCTACACATCAAAACATTAATTTTTACTCTGCTTTTTGTCTTCAGGCTAAATATGAAATAGCTAATTACTCCTAAATTCATAAACACATTGAGTTAACTTAATATCAGGTGTGTTAATTCTCCGCTCCTATTACTATCATTACACTTTCTCACAAACATCCTATATGGTCCAGCACTGTTTTTCACCTCTGCCCTCACACTTTCAATGGGATTCAAATCTGTTGAGGAAGAAGGAGAATAAATCATGTGATACATTCCTTTTGCGAGAACCATCTTGAAACCTGCTGACTGTGTGCATGGAATGGATAACCTGCTTGAAATCAACGATGTATTCCATGTATTCCTTACAGAAGGAACCATAAAGCAAACGAGGATGTCCTTATACTCGTATGTTAGCTCCCAGACCATCTCGTAACATCCAACCCCAATACGATGCAGATAGCGATTCACTGGCGACACAGAATAGACATACACATTAATAAGATTTGCTTTCAGTTTTTTGTAATATTCGATTTAGTTGAATTAGCCTCCACTTACACACCCCGGAACTTGCAATCATTGCCTGGGGTCAGATGTCTGTTGAGGATCAGAGAATTACCAGGGGGATCAGCTCTAAGTCTGGTATGAGAGTAAGGATGGAGATGATTGCGAAATAGATGAAAGGAAAGGTTATTATGGAGTAATTAGTGGAAGGAATGGCGAGATCTAGTTTAACTAAACAAGAAACACACGTCTGTTAATAATTATTCTATTGCTTGATAAGTAAGAACTTACAAAATATTTACAACAGGCCTTAAGTTAAAGAAGTAGAAACGTAAAGCTGCCATCTAGGAGGTCAGACGGCTGACCTCAGCTTCTGCACGTGGTGTCGGCAGCAGAACCAAACGATCAATACACCAGGGACGGCTCTACTCTCATTTTTTTCTTTACCACATAACGATTCTTAGCTTCCTTTTTGCATCTCTGCAGCGCCTTGTCGCAATCCCTTCGCCCTCTGGGTGTTCTTGGACTTACTCTCCTGTTTCAACTTTGGAACACCCTTCCAGTTCGCTCATGGTTCCACACTCTGATTCTTGATTAATACCTTCAGTTTATTGTAACTGCTTCTATTGTTTAACCTGTCACTGGAACTTAGTTTTGGCCTCCAGTTGGTGTAATGACCGCAAGTAACTTACAGAAGTTTGGCTTCTTCACCATTAGTATCGCTATACTTCTACACACTTGAGGGAAACAGGGAAGAGGCAGCCCAAGCAAGTGGCGACAGTCAATTGCTCCTGAGCTTAGGAGTAGAAAGTATATCCATCTTTTCTTTATAATACTACTTTTGAAATACACTCATGGATACATTTAATGCTTTCATTGCAATATTATTTGTAAAGAGAGAAAAATCATTTTTCAATTTTTCAATAGTCGGGATTATTACTGACTCTCCCTGTAGTCAGGAACTATGCATGAGAGTGTAAATGCACGTGCGCGCGTGTGTTTATGAATTTTATGTAATAACCAATATCAAACCAAAGATTAACACCACTGTAAACGAGTGAACATAATTGCTGCTGAACCGTGGCTAACGAAAAAGACAGGCTGCGGCGCGCATAATAATGGTAGTCTGGTATATGGCTAACATTGTATATCATCATGATGAAACTATCTTTTGTATGAACCCGGTGAGCAATTGTTTTTGGTTGTTTAGTACATGAATATATTAGGCGGTTGTGGTTTTACTTCATTAGGCCATGATCAGACTAGAAGAATTGCGTCACTGTAGTTTGCCCCGCAGCCTGTCTTCTTCGTTAGCCACAGATGAACAGTTGTTCCAAATGAAAGGATTCGATAGATCTTAGATGTTAAATGGCACATTTGAAAAACAAACCCATTTCTCCACTCATTTTAAAACAAATGAAGCACATTCCGTTTTGTTAGTCAGATAACAGCTGGAAAAAATGATCTCACCACCATTTTCTAACAACAAATTGACGTCTTGGATAATCCCATAGACATGTGTTCTATGGTGTAGGTTTCTGACAAGAGCCACAAAATAAAATATTTTAAAAGCTATATTTGAGAAAATCCTTACATATGGTGCACAAAGTTGGACAAGAGATAAAGGAAAGTTCCGAAGAAGCATGAGAATATCCAGAATACAGCATATAATATACTCGTAAGAAACAAGACTGATCTGGAGGGAACTGTTCCTGATTGAGTACAGAGTAGATTTCTGCAATATTATAGACATGTTCAAGAAATGTCGGAGGAGAGATGGCCCAAATAAGGCTGCGCCTAGTAGGAGTAAACATGGAAGAGGGATGAAGACTCGGCATGGCGGAACAGGGAGTTGGAAGAAGGACAGGAAAACTCTGGAAAACAGGAATAGAAGACAATTGCTGTAAAAAGGATGACCAGTAGCCATTTCTTTGTTATCGTTCTACAGTTTCTGTGAGATGAAGTTTCAGTATTTCCTTCAGTTATCCAGGCAATAGCACCTTGACTTCTTTCTGTCTCTTCATACAGTTCATATTATACCTACATTAAACATACACAGTCAAGTTAGAACTGTAACCTTCTGTATTTTCCGTCACTAGCGAGTGCTTTTTAGGATTTTCGACATGCTCTGTGCAACCTATTCTACCCGGCAACACAAACGAGGTGCCCTGATAAGCTCTGTGGCTCTTATCTTTGTGACACTAATGGGAGTAGCCTGTTTTATCTAGTCGGATGCAATAAAAAGGAATATTTTTGCATTCCCCTGCGACAGGTTCATTGTTTACACAAGATAATTGCCAACCTCGTTTATACGTTGGCAGATTTTCACGGGTTCGATCCCAGGCGCTGTTGTTAAAATGTGTACCTACTAGTGGAATAGAGGGTTCTATAGCACTGGAAGGACAACCTTCATAAACTTAGTTTTAGATTGCTCGTAGTATCTGAACCACACTTACACAAAATCTTACCACAAAAATCCTGGGAAAAGGAATGTGATGAAAGTTGAAATAAGTTCTAACGTGTTAGTTACCCGCACACTTTGTGCGCCAGTTGAAGAAGGCGTGATGCTAACTTGGTGATGGAACTGCTGTTGAAGAAAATGTTGAAGTGTGGATCTTTTATTGCTTCAGTTTCTTGAAGCAGATCTGCGTTGCTCCGTCGTTCTGCGATTAGACTTCTTTTCTATGGGACTCTGCCTTTTGCTTGTTTTCTTTGCTCTTTTGGATGAAATTCTCGTCTTTTCTATCTTCTCTCGTCTGGATGAATTCCTCATCTTTTTGGATTTCTTTTCAAATCTCTCTTATTTTACTTCAGTCCCTTCCTGTTCCTTTACCTCCCCTTTTCCTCACTTTTTTATTTCTTTCCTTTTGACACCCTATTCGAGCGATAACTGTGGGTGTCGGGTTGATTGTGGAGTTAATGTGAAAAAAAAAGTTGCTTGGTGGGTGCGTAGTGGTAGCACTGCTGCTTACCAAGCGGGAGATCCGGGTTTGATTCCTGGTACCGGGGGACTTTCTCCCGCTGGGGAACCTGGTTCGGGGTGCACTCAGCCTCGTTAGGTACTTATGGAGCAACTCAGGAGCCACTTGATTGAGAAATAACGGTCCTGTTTGCAGCAGCAGCAGCAGTCGGGCGGTAGGCTTCGCCCGGAAATGACTTGCGCCGCGGGGGTCATTTGGCGGGTGCCAAGTAGAACATAGAGCAGCTGAAGTGAAGATCCGATATTACCTCGGCTTCCTCAAGTTGATCTTCGTTACTGATCGTTCTGCAAATAACTGCCTCGTGCAGTAGCGGCTCGTGAGCACACATGTACATACATGTAGCCATGATTATGTGAAATAGCATCTGCTGCATAACTG
The DNA here is from genome assembly GCA_030765045.1 of Tenodera sinensis. Classification (NCBI taxonomy): domain Eukaryota; kingdom Metazoa; phylum Arthropoda; class Insecta; order Mantodea; family Mantidae; genus Tenodera; species Tenodera sinensis. The sequence continues at coordinate 18,452,510 of CM060962.1, read as the reverse complement.
TTATGACCATGAATAAATTAATTGAACTGCAGCCACTCCCAAAATAACAATAGTAGTAGTAGTAGTAGTAGTAGTAGTAGTAGTAGTAGTAGTAGTAGTAGTAGTAGTAGTACTAGTAGTAATATAGTAATAATAATAATAATAATAATAATAATAATAATAATAATAATAATAATAATAATAATAATAATAATAATAATAATAATAATAATAATAATAATAATAATAATAATAATAATAATAATAATAATAATAATAATAATAATAATAATAATAATAATAATAATAATAATAATAATAATAATAATAATAATAATAATAATAATAATAATAATAATAATAATAATAATAATAATAATAATAATAATAATAATAATAATAATAA
>CM060962.1:18442125-18449625 GCA_030765045.1 Tenodera sinensis | reverse complement strand
TTTTGAATTTTCTGTCTATAGCCCATGTAGTCCTGTTTACTCTGGATGACTTTCGTATAACTAGTAAACCGTAAGAGATAGACCAAATCTTACTATACAAAAATGTATATCTTAAGTCCAAATACATTTTTAAGTGAACCATTTTGTAGATATTCCTTGTTATCTGTGTGAGTTTTGGAATACTTAAACTTTTGCAAATGGAAGATCGTTGTTCATTTGTTATATCTTAGCCGAGCAAAGAGAACGGAATCTCAAAGCTTTAAAAGATTTAACTATCGCACAAAGCCTTCTGTATTCCCATATTCCTCTTGTACCTACCGTAAAATAAACAATAAGATGTTTATCTCAACTAACACGAAGAAGATGAAGAAATAAGAGTTTGTAAGAAGGTTAGTACAAGAGTAGAGAAAGTCCTGTGAGTCCAACAGGACTTGTAGAGAAGGTTTCGCGGATGTACATGTTAATTGCCATGATTAGGATGATGCCACACGAGAGAGGCACTGAGTAACGACAGTTTTATATTATTGTTTCAGTAATAGTCATATTCGTGAATGTGGTCTCAATGCTTAGGGATGTCATAGCACCAGTTCCAGCAATACACGTAAAACACAAGTTCTGTGGATCTTGAAGCAGTAGTGTTCGTTTTTTGCCGCTTTGTTTAACTCCGACCGACGGAACCTTCCTAAGGGGGTCATTTACTAGATGCGTCATTCCGAGAGGGGTTGTATCGTTTACCTGGTTTGAGGTCCTTTCTGTTGCTATTGTATGTGCGAGTGCTTCGCCATGTACCTGCTGGGCTGTCGGTAGGATCTGTGAGGATGTGGGTCTCTCTATCTTATATTCATGTTTCTGGTGGCTTGGTTTGTTTTACTACGAATACGTTGAGGCATATCAAGGTTTCTGAGGCTTTATTCTCATTCACATGTCCTGCATCCGTGGCCGTATTTCTTTCAATCCCACTTTACGACGCTGGCTGTTTCATCGCTAATGGTGCGTGTAATGGTGCATTTCGATAAAGTACGTTTAGTTAGTCCATTTTCATCCACTTTACAATACACACAGTTCTACCGAATTTGCGCAGCGTCATTGATTAAAGAAGCGTCATAGACGCGTGTCTCTAAATCTCTGGATAAACCTTAGGACACCGAAGGGAATTGACTAGGTGAAGAACATATGACCTGATGGCCTTGATGCTAAGATTAAGGGACACTGGGAGTGAAATTTGAAAGTACCACATTTCTTGATAGATTTTTCTGAAAGTTTTACTGTGCTTGTATTTATATGAGAATAGGAGGTACACCAAATCTCATTAAAATTGGATAATTCGTTTAGGATATATAAATTATTTTATGAATTTAATAGGCACATTTTCAAAATAGAGCTCGCGTCTATTGACTTTTCAAAATTCATTTATATTGGCAGAACTGATACTCTAAAACATGGGTAACAATTGTATGAAGAGATATTTCAAATACGTTTGCTGATTATGCTGTACATATTTGTTTAATAACAAAGAAAATTTAATCTAAAAAATTATTGATTTTTTTCATACAAAAAAAAAAATGTTTTGGAATTCATTTTAATGATAACATCAATATTGAATCATAGTTTTGTTTAGCTGCCATTTATGAATACTTTTGGAAATTTTCATTGAATTTGAAGCAAAACTCAGGCGCGACCTTCTTTTGGAATTGCAGAAATGTAGTTTTGAGAAAAACAGGCTTTTATATAGGAGCATCCTGTGTACGTTAAGGGAAGAGCACTGGGCCGTAATGACCACATGGAGTGGGGGATATGAAAAATGTTAGCTGATCCAAATGCACAGGTGTTCCAGGAACATTTTAAGGTAAAAAGACAATTTTCGACTTTTTGACAATTTTGACCAAAGTTTCACTCCCAGTGTCCCTTAAGAGTTTACATCAGGAATGTCCAACCTTCTCTCTTTGGAGAACGCTACTTAATGAGTGGCTCTTCCCCACTCCACTCCTCCAATCGGAGGGACAAACCGTCAGTATCCAGTGACGGACACAAGTAGATGATTCCTCTGCCGTTTCTAAGTCGTACCCTAAATTTTCTGGCAATGTCCTCAGAACACTTCTTCATTCTGGATGACTTTTTATAAATGGTAAACAGTGAGATACAGACAAAAGTTTACTAAATAAAACATGTGGATCTGGTTAAAAAAATACAATTTATATCAAATATTTGAGAGGTAGAACTGGAACTTAAAAATCCCAGCTGTGGTATTGAATTTTTTAGTTCCAGTTCTGCCTCTTAAACACTGTCCACACACAGCTTGTGTGTTTAAAAACACCAACAGTAAGTTTGTCGGCATAAATAAATAATAATTATGTCACATATTTCGTTTTTCTTTTGAGTGAACCATTTTCGAGATAGTCCTTATTTGTTTGAATGCGCCAATACTTATACCTTTTTTTCAAATAGGAATATGTTATTCGTGTTTTATCCCTTGGTCTTACAAAGAGAACGGGGTTTCAAAGGCATCGCATAGCAATCCGCTCTTAAAACATTTCACTATCGCTTAAAGTCTACTGTATTCCCGTATTCCCCTTGCACCTATAAGAAAATTAGAAATAAGATACTTTCTAAAAACGCTTATGTCGATTAAAAGAGTGAGCATAACTCTACATATACGTATTTACGAACAGTTTCTCCAAATTGAATTATACTAAAAGTCTATATCGTAACACGTTACGCGACGATCACTTGGTGTATCTTCTAAGACTATGCACTTCGACTTTGTTGCCAAATATTGACATTTCTTAACGTAAGCAGTACCTAAGTAATGAAAAGATGTTTAGCGTATAAAATTTGAAAGGGCTTTTCGTAAATCAAACGCAATGTACATGTAACCAAATCGCCACTGAAACACAATGTACGACTGGGGGTTAAACAGAGGCAAAGTCCGTGTGCAGTGGAAGGAGGTAAACGCAAACTCCCCTCTTTCGCAAACGTTGGACATCGCCACTTAGAATTTATCAAATCACTCCCTGTGAAGCTAAACAAGCTTTCTTATGCACAACTTTTGGCTTTCTGTTTACTAGTGCCTGACAAATAACAGTAATCATGCATAAAGTTGAAACACATTCTTCATGAATTTATAATAAATGCAGCTCTTTACATTATTTACTAAGTCAATTTAAAAGCAAAATAGATTTTCAACGCGTAACAACAATTTTTCCTAAATTTACAAATTCTGTCCTAAATTCTTCACTTTCTTCAGACAGAAACATTCTATAGACAGATTCGTTTTTCTTTTGTACTTTCCCCTTTTTTATTTATTTGTTTATTTTAATTTTTTTTCACACCTTAATGGTTCTGTAGTTAAGAATCTGCAGTATAGATGTCACTACTCGTGCTCAGTTGAACCATTATCTTCTAGATAGTTCTTATATCCTGTATCCAAACTATTTCAAAGTGTTGAAATATATTTACCCTATAATATTATAAGGTTTTAAATTTCCTTACTGGGTGACAAAACACCCCGCCGGAGTCGAGCGATGAAACACGATAAATAAATAAAGAAGTTGTCACCTGATAATGGCGGTACAGAGTCTGTAACACGGTTAACGGAAGAAGAAATCGCATACGACCAGTAGTAATCAATTGGACAGTATTCGAAATTTAGAAATACATACATAATTTAGAACATGTTGCTGAAGAAGAGGAGCATATAATCAATACGTGTATTTGTCCAAATTAACGGGCGTTGATTGTTCTACTTAATTGACTGCAATTTCCGCTCCCCCTTATCCTGCTATAAATGACAATCACTTCAGATCAATACTAAGACATGCTTCCGCCATTAGTGCCCCCCCCCCCAAAGAAATTGAAAAGGAAAAATATAATTCCGATGGTAATTATGTTATTTAATTAATCGTGTGAACGTAATACAGAACATTTCATATGAAGCCACCAAAGATTAGTATTAATGTTGTTATTTTTACGTTAGTTAAAAAGTACGGTTAAGTGTCATAATGTCATTAACTGTATGTTGTTAATCAACAGAGCAGCTACATTAATGATAATAGCCTCATGTCAGTACTAATACAACTATTAAATGTTAAGGTTTCCACAAATATATCGAAGCTAGTGGAAAATACAGTTTAGTGACATTAGCAAGTAATAAAGTGTATCTGTTTGAATACATTTAGGATATACTAAAAGGTGGAATCAGGACTGCAAAATGCAATGCCATAGCCGGGATTTGAACCACGGATCTTCCGCTTATCGAACGGCTGCTTTAGCCACTAAAAAAAACCACCAGCAGTAAGTTTGTTGGCATAAATAAATAATAATTACCATCTAAAGGTTACTTAAACCCGGGACAAAAGTACTTATAAATTGTAAGTCGCCCATGGGGTATTTATCTCTGATCTGAGATTCCCTTGTGGTCTAACCCGGAAAAGTACGAATCAGCTGGGGAATTTAATGTCATACTGGCAAGTTGGTCATGGTAGCTTAGTGCTTAATGCAGTCGCACGATAAGCGGAAGATCCGTGGTTCACATCCCGTCTATGGCATTGAATTGATCACTCCAGATTCAACCTCTTACACATTACCCACACACGGCTCGTGTGCTTAACAACACCAGCAGTAAGTTTGTTGGAAGAAATAAATAAATAAATAAATAAATAAATAAATAAATAAATAAATAAATAAATAAATAAATAAATAAATAAATAAATAAATAAATAAATAAATAAATAAATAAATAAATAAATAAATAAATAAATAAATAAATAAATAAATAAATAAATAAATAAATAAATAAATAAATAAATAAATAAATAAATAAATAAATAAATAAATAAATAAATGAATGAATAAATGAATAAATGAATAAATGAATAAATGAATAAATGAATAAATGAATAAATAAATAAATAAATAAATAAATAAATAAATAAATAAATAAATAAATAAATAAATAAATAAATAAATAAATAAATAAATAAATAAATAAATAAATAAATAAATAAATAAATAAATAAATAAATAAATAAATAAATAAATAAATAAATAAATAAATAAATAAATAAATAAATAAATAAATAAATAAATAAATAAATAAATAAATAAATAAATAAATAAATAAATAAATAAATAAATAAATAAATAAATAAATAAATAAATAAATAAATAAATAAATAAATAAATAAATAAATAAATAAATAAATAAATAAATAAATAAATAAATAAATAAATAAATAAATAAATAAATAAATAAATAAATAAATAAATAAATAAATAAATAAATAAATAAATAAATAAATAAATAAATAAATAAATAAATAAATAAATAAATAAATAAATAAATAAATAAATAAATAAATAAATAAATAAATAAATAAATAAATAAATAAATAAATAAATAAATAAATAAATAAATAAATAAATAAATAAATAAATAAATAAATAAATAAATAAATAATTAGAATTTACCTACTATTTGTTTATTAAGTAACATCAATTTCAAAATTCAATTACATTCACTCGTCAACATTGCAAATGGTGTTAAATTTGACACGACTTGGGTATCAGCTGTTGTTACTGATAAAGTTTAAATGTTGACTTAAAGAAAGAAACAAATACTATAATACTAAGCCTCGAACTACGTTTCGTATATTTTATACACTGTTGTGTTCCTCACCATGTACAAGTATTTATATTTAGTTTTTTAACCCTAGTAATGATTAGTGATTCAAGACAATGCACCTGTGAAATTGGATGAAAAATTGGAAAAAAATGCAAAAGTTGAATTTCTGGGATTTCTACTTTACTAATAATCGGCACTTTCATTTGGAAGTTTTTATTTACTAATAACGGCAATCTGTGACATTTTAAAACCCCCCCTGAACACGGTACTGTAATACACATTCAAGTTTTAGGGGTACATATGAGTTTTGACGATTTTTTGTAAAAAATTGAATTTTTTTTTTTATTTTAGCATTAAAAATATTACAATCTTTCCTCTATCATATGCATCCATTATTTTTTCAGTTCCGCCATTTTTAAAGCCAACAGAAGCCATACTTTAACTTCATGTGCGTGGTATTTAAATGTCCATATACGCCCACTTTTACGATATAATGTTATTGTGCACTGTTACTGTGCCATTTCACTCCTATTTTGAACTTGCTAATGATTGGCTACTGCCATTTCTAATGTAATTGAAAATATCATCTGAAGAAAGAAACAAGAGGTCTGAGGGGGAGGCATGTGGTCCAGGGCAATTCTGAGGTCAGTTTATTTTCTTTTGCCCTTTTCTCAGTTTGCAATTGTTCAGCATTTTGCTCTATACAAACTGCTCCTTGCGGAGTATTTCTTATCAGAATGGCTTGAAACTTGCATAGCATGTAGTAATATGTACTATAAATAAAAATTGTATTGGGTTTTGATATCAGATGGATTTTAGTGTGTTTTTTATCCTTCAGAACAGGCTCTTACTCCATATTGTTTAAAAATTATGAAATATAACTATTTACATTTTTCTGTATGCCAAACAAATAACCAGATATAAAAACCCAATACAATTCTAATTTATCCTTGTTTAAAGTGCATCTCTACAAAATTTTAGAATGATTGGATGAAAACTTCGTCCCAGGGGACTTTTTAAATGCGACTATTAATTTATTTAAATAATTTGCAATATTTCTTGAACCAAGCAACATACAGAGTTGAAACTTTGCACAGCATAATATGGTTACAATATAAATATGCACATAAAATTTCATCAAAATTGATTTAAAGATATAGAAGTTGGAAAATTCAGTCATATGTACCCTTAAGAATTTTCTCAAGACTTCTTTTTCAGTATTTTTCATTACCTAAAATATTCCATGTGTTAAAATTCTGAACCAATCAACTTTAAATGTTCAGTAAATCTTCATGAATGACTTACCACATGACCATTTTTGAAGTTATATAGTTGCGTCACCTTTACTAAATATGTTCATAGCCTGATACACATAGAGTCGAGAAGTACCAAAACATTAAGTTAGCTGCTCTGTAACAGGGTTGGAGTAGAGGGAGCACACGGTAGGTATAGCAGGAAGCTTTCCAGTTACAATACAGGCATTCAATAAAGAACCACAGCGAGGCATTGTTTTGTGATACTTTTGAAGGTGGTGGTGTTGTAAATTTCTGTTGGTGGTCAGAAGCAAGACACAGCAAGTGAAACGTAGGAAGGCAGGTGAAAGAGGCAGACAAAGCTCTGCTTGTGTGACGTACTTGTGTACAGACTAGCAGGAGATATATGGTTCTTTCCTTCAAGGGCACTTTGTTTGCTGAGTGACGAATTCCAATTTTCCATGGACGGCATACATAACACCTTCCCCCAACAATAAAAGTTTGTCAATAGAGGGCCAATACTGCTACCCACCGTGCGAGCTAACATAATCTAGCTACAAGATAGAGCAGTTAGGCTCGGTGTTATAAGCGCACTTCCACTGGAGGTTTAGATATAGCAAACCTGAA
>CM060962.1:18422125-18439625 GCA_030765045.1 Tenodera sinensis | reverse complement strand
TAAATATGTTAAATACATTTGTCTACGTTAAAGAGGAATTTCCTATTGTCAAAACTCTAACAACGCAAGACTGAGCCATTTTCCACCCTCGGAAATGCCACCCTCAGTTACACTATTTAACATTTACAAGGTCGCAGAGCTTTATGCTCGAATTACTTTAGCTCACTGTTAACAGTTAGGGAAACAATAAATGAAAAAATGTCATCCAGCAAACTTTGGACTCTTCAGGAAACGTTAGTAGGTGTATCTATATTTTTAGCAGTCTTTGGAGTAGTGATTCCATTGAACGGATTCTTTTACCAAAGTAGCAGGTGTCAGCAAGAGCTATCGAAATACGCAGGTAAACAATTCAGTGGTAAAAGGCCGATTAAATAGCTATTTGTGGCTTTAAAATTGTCGAAACTAAAGAATCAGCATTATAGCATTAAAGTATAGAATATAAGTATAATAAAATGGCAATGAAAAGGAAAAATTGAAAATGTTCCCATTGTTTACCACAAATACATTACCGTTTAATGTGATTTTGTTGCAGTAAGCTCATCTCTAGATCAGTACTTTCAATCAAGATGCCTTATAAACGATAATATAAACCAAAGCTATTAAAATTAGTTGCAATTTCATTGCTGTGGAGTTCCATCTGGACTCTATGTAAACGAAAACGGTCGTATGTTTGCTTATAAAGTGTTAATGCCATATCTTGAGTGCTGGTTCAAGGCTGGAAATTCGGACGTGTAGAGGCTAGAGGCTATTAACGTTCCAGATTTCAAGAGCCTTCAGAAGCACATAAGAAAATAAACATTTTTGAACTGTAACACACAGAAGCCAGTCTGTTGCCTCAATGTGCAACTCGCTCTAAAATAAAAGCAGTTACTGAAAACCAAACTGACGTAAATTTGAATGAATGCTAACGGAAACACATTGCTAGGTCTGCATGGTTGGTCAAGGAGTATGCGAGGATAGAAACTACTCCATCTGAAGTAACTAAACTTGCCGAAATAACAATGCCTCTTCACCTGGTGCCTGCTTACAGGAAGTAAACCAACCCTGGCTTCATAAGCCTACTGTCCAATGCTATTAGTAAAGTATGAACATTTCAAGTCAAAAAGCCAAGGTAATGGCATATTCAGGATACCCATCTGTGAAAAAAGGATAAAAATTTCCAAAATTGCCAAAAATGGATTTTTGTTTTATCAAATAATATAAATCGTCTGCTTTATTTTGATATGCTTTTTACAGCCTTACGGCCTTTTTATCTATGTCACGTGGCCGTCTAGCTGATTGCCTGTAAGTGGTCGTGTCCATTTAGATCCATACAGTTCCATTATCCTTGCTATGACTTCAAACTTAGTTTTTCCATATTTTTATTTTTAGCACTGTTTGCTCTTTAAAATGCTCCACACGATGCAATTTTCAGTACTTATGCATGAAATTTGGTGTACCTGCTTAGAAATAACATTAAAAAGAAATGATGAGATAATTTTCTCATAACATGAATAACTGCTGAGAAATTAAATATTAAAGTTTACATTTCAAAATTTAAATGAAAAAAATAATGAATTTATTTTTTCCAAACTAATAACAAGATTAAGAAATTATCTCATCAATTTGCTAACATTCTATTGCAGGACATAACTGAAAATTATCAAGTTTATCAAATTAAAATTGCATCATGGGGAACCATTTATACAAATATTTAAAAAAATATAATAAAATATTAATATGTTTGCAACTAATGTGTCTAAATGTATGAAATTTAGCACAGTTACTCCTCACTATACAGTGATTGTTGTGTTAAAATTTCAAATCAATCCAATGAAAACTGTAGATTTTCAAAATTTCACAGATGGGTATCCTTCAGTAAGAACAAAAATTACAATTGAGAATAATATTATTGAACACGTGTCACGTTTTAAGTATCTTGGATGCAATTTGAGCTAGGAAATAGACCAAGATATAAATCAGAAAATTAGTACGTTTCAAGGAATAAATGACACAATTACAAGGTGAAACAAGAAGAGACACTCAAAATTTTACTCTGTCATGGCATTTCCTGTCTTGCTATATGGCAGCAGGACATGGGCACCCAGAAGTAAAGATTTAAGTAAAATACAAGCAGCAGAAATGCGTTTCCTATGGTTTGTCAAAGGATGCACAACAGTAGACCAACTTAGATATAAAGATATTAGAAACGAATTAAATGTTGATTCTGTTTCAACGAAATTAATGGAATACAGAGAAACTTGGCTCCAACAGTGACTCCAGAGAGAATCCCCAAACAAGTAACGGGATATAATCCAAGAGGACGAAGCCCAATATGAGGACCTAGGAAACACTGGGTCGACGTGAGAGTGGAACAGGCAGCAGGAGTCCAATGCTTGCACGGGCTAGTCCCCAATAAGACCATGTTGGTTGTTGTTAAACTTAAGGTTTTCTTATGCTGCAGTGCCTAATCAAACCATACCTCGTGTAACATGTACTGCAGCTATACATGCTAGCCCCATCCCTCGAATACATTCTATTTTATCTCTTGGATTTGTAACACAGGCGGCACCATGGCCGCGCCCACCTGTCACCAAGCGTTTGATTCCAGGCGACCGCATGTGGTATTTGTGGTGAACAAAGCGGCGACTAAGCAGGTTTTCTCTGGGTTCTCCGGTTCCCCCCTCTCATTCTACAAACTGCTCCATCACCTCCTTTCCATTAATCCATTTTGTCTGAATTTCATATCATCCTCTTCCTCACGTTCATACCTGGTGCTAGGCTAACCACCCGCTTCCAGGTCTTCACTCTATTCAGTCTGCTGCCCGACAGACATCTGACCCTAGGCACTGGCTTGTAAGTCCTCCATACAGAGAGGGTAATCAGATAAAGAAAGACAAACTTTATGTATACTTTTAAAATATGAGGTGGTATTTGTCATTGTTTTTGTGGTTGTTAACATAGAAATAATATAGTGGGGCTAAGCGCCATCACCAGGGCATGTGCATATGATCTAAATAGTTTCAGTTTTATTATGAATGAAAAAGGTGACCCATTTAAGTCCAAATATATTACAAATCTCTAATTGCAACAAGCAGCTCAGCAGCTTTCCGGGTAGCTAAAGTTTCAAGAAGAGGGTTTATGAGCTATTAAGAAGATTCGTGCTGTAATTGCTGTCCCTTCTAGTTCTTGACAATGCGGCAATGAACCCTTATCTTAATGCTCAAAAGTTCTAATAGTCAAGCTTGTTCTCAGATACTAAAATACGCAAAGCGTGCAGAACATAAGTAGGTGAAAATCGTTTCAAATGCGTAAATATTAGACTGCTTAGTTAATGTATTGTGACTTTTTTGGTTGGGTGTGAAGTAAAGAAGACAGATGTAGTCGGGATAAAGATACACTTTTATTTCCGTAAACAGTAACTTTTTACACTCGTTGCAACAGAAAGAAAGTCTTTTCCGATTCACTCACAGCACGGCTCCAAATTCGTCACAAAACTGTCCCTTCTCCGTCGGCACGACTCCTCAAGGCTGCGCATACGTCTCTTCTTTCCGTCGGCACGACTACTCAACGCTTCACATACGTCTGACTCCCCCTTCTGTCGCACTTTACCGCTATTTATATCTCCCAGGCACTATTCTGGAAAGTTCAGTTATTGCGGTGAAATACAAAGCAGAAGATTCCCGAAGTCTCTATCCTTTTCTCTCTTTTGGCAAGCGCCCCAACAATGCGGCCATTCTCTGTCTCTTTCCTTCGGCGGTTTTGCGGTAGTGCCGACAATAATGCGATGGGTGACACTGCTGTTGTCGGCAATTAGATGTGGCGGGCGCGGTGACTAGTTTTCTATTCACCTGATTACCATTGAAATGCATTAAAATGAAGCATATGCAGACTTGAAAAGCTTAATGCCAGTGTCGGGACTCGTACCACAGAACTTCAGGTCTTCGTGCTGACGTTGTTTCCGCTCAGCTAAGAACCCTGGAAATTAAAATCCATTTGCAACTTAGCAAGTCAACTTTAAGGTATAGATAATATTTCGTGTGTGGGCGCTCGGGTAGCTTAGTGATCTCGTTGGCCGATTTGTGTTGAGGTTCCGTGGTTCGATTAGCACCTCTGGGGTTGCGATTATAAATCAGCCCTAACCAAGCCTTCACCTACGACTAACTCATGTGAAGTATCTTCAAGGTCCAGTTGGTTAGGAGCCCACGGTAAAAGCTGTAGGTCCTCTCATTCCATCGCCATTCTCATCATCAGCCAACATCCGAAATAAGAGCCTCCACCTCAGAAACCTGGACAGTAATCGCTTGATGAAATGAAATTAACCGCAAAGGTGTGGGGAGCGCTAAAGATGAAACGGTGATATTTCGAGTGCCTGAAAGTTTGTTAGTGGTTTACGTGATATTTGAATCCCACCAAAATACCCGAAGTGCGGCGTGAAGTCACCAATGGATCAATGCACGGGTGGGAGCTAATGGTCTACCCCATTCAGAACAATACGACGCATTGTCTGCTGCTTCTCCGCCCCAGAGGATTCGTTTTGACCATTTCGACTATGTTCCTTTTCCAGACGTTTCGCTTTCTATTCGGGTCCTATATGATTAGTTGGCTAGTGCCGGCGGACACTTGAGTTGAGTTGACAGTAGACAGTGTCGACTGAGTTTTTACTCAGCAATATGCGAGTAAGTGATGAAGCCTTTTAGCACTTGCTGGTATTCTAATTTGTGAAATACATAATGCGCCTAAGAGCATCTCGCCAGCAACACGAGTATCAACTCGGAAAGCCAGATATCTTTGATCCAAGTCTCAGTCTTGGCATTAAGGGACACTGGGAGTGAAGTTTTGGTCAAAATTGTCGAAAAGTCGAAAATTGTTTTTTTACCTTAAAATGTTCCTGGAACACCTGTGCATTTGGATCAGCTAATATTTTTCATATCCCCCACTCCATGTGGTCGTTACGGCCCAGTGCTCTTCCCTTAACGTGCACAGGATGCTCCTATATAAAAGCCTGTTTTTCTCAAAACTACATTTCTGCACATTCCAAAAGAAGGTCGCGCCTGAGTTTTGCTTCAAATTCAATGAACATTTCCAAACGTATTCATAAATAGCAGCTAAACAAAACTGTGTTTTAATATTGATGTTATCATTAACATGAATTCCAAAAACATTTTTGTATGAAAAAAATCAATAATTTTAAGGTTAAATTTTCTTTGTTATTAAAAAAACTATGTACAGCATAATCAGCAAACTTATTTGAAATATCTCTTCATACAATTGTTACCCATGTTTTAGAGTATCAGTTCTGCCAATATAAATGCATTTTGAAAAGTCAATAGACGCGAGCTCTATTTTGAAAATGTGCCTATTAAATTCATAAAATAATTTATATATCATAAACGAATTATCCAATTTTAATGAAATTTGGTGTACCTCCTATTCTCATATAAATACAAACACAGTAAAAATTTCAGAAAATATATCAAGAAATGTGGGACTTTCAAATTTCACTCACAGTGTCCCCTTAAACTTTTCAAAACTAACTCAACTTTTCAACTTAGTACCTGTATAGTGTGAAAGAACAATTATACAAAGCACATACTTTTACTTTAAACAACAAAATTTCATTTATTACCACTAACTAGGCCAACTATTCTCACCAACCTGTAAATTAGATTAATTTATATTCATTAACATAGCTCTGCAATCCAAGTGGTTTCGTACGACTCAAAATTGCCCTTCTTGATATTTCCTTCTCTTTTCCCCTGTAGTTTCATCTTTCTCCGTGCATATCAAAAACACTTTTTAAGGTGGCTATTGAACACTTAAAATAAGCACCTTTAATTGCATCATAAACATAATCCTTCGTGATATCTCCTATTAAATTTCAATCTTTGGAACAATGGTAACCGAAGGTGTGAAATGCAGATGCTGTTTGCTATGACTAATAGTAACCTGACAATAAGAACGGCATTCCTTAGGCTTTTCACGAATGTAGTGTAAATGCCGAATAAGCCCCAGATACATAGCAACAGGCGACGGCGCCATAGAGGACAGAAACAAAAACGGCCGCCTGGAAGGTTCGTCTGTGTTTGGCCCTTTCCTACCTCTTAGTCCCTGTTTGCGTTATCTTCCTGTCTTAAACTGTTCATGCAGAATTCAATACGCCTGCTTTCTGGTGTTACATTTGTGGTTAGTAAACGATTGCTCATAGACTGCCTTTACTGGGAAGCCTCTCAGAAAACAACAAGGGGAAAGGTGTACCTCTAGAGGTCAAAGCTGTTACTTTTACTTTATCTACTAGTACATCCCCGTACTAAGCTGAGAAAATATAATATTATAACCAAAATTCCATATCGAGATTTCACTGGAAATACACGTTCAGAGACTCATCATCATGAACAAGTTGGTTTTAGACCAAGTGGCCTGTAGTGGTAAACCTAACGAAGATGGTCTTGGTATTTCCACCACTGTTTCAGTCTTCCTTGGTCCCTGTGACCAGCTGGAGTGTACTGGAATACCAATTTTGGAAGTCTAGTTCTTCCCATTCTCATCAAATGATTTTTCTATTCTCGTTGGTATTTTTCTATCTGGTCCTCCAAGGTTTTCTCTGATGTCGTAGGTATTCCTTTGGTGGTCCACTCTAGTAACTCCTAACAGTAACCGCAAGAACGCATTTGGACTGCTTCAAGTTTATGTGAATTTCTGTTATCTAAAATCCAAATTTCACTTCCGTGTCTGAGAGCAACTTTTGATGTGACATTATGTAGTCTTAGTTTTGTATCGGTCGTCATTTGTTTACCAGAATGTCGAGACTCCTTTATCTAAAAAGTGTAAAAAGGTACATGTGAGTGTGTACGTGTGTGTGTGTACGTATGTGTGAGTATGTGTATGTGTGTATGGGTGTCGGTGTGTGTGTGTTTGTGTGAATGTGTAGGTGTGTGTATGTGTGTTTGTGTGAATGTGTAGGTGTGTGTACGTGTGTGTGTGTGTACGTATGTGTGAGTATGTGTATGTGTGTGGGTGTCGGTGTGTGTGTGTGTGTGTGTTTGTGTGAATGTGTACGTGTGTGTATGTGTGTTTGGGTGTGGGTGTGTACGTGTGTGCATGTAAGTGTGTGTGGGTGTGCGCGTGTACGCGTGTATGCGCGTGTGTGTAAGTTGGTATGTGTGTGTACGCGCGTGTGTGTGCCTGAGTGTGTGTGCGCGCGTGTGTTTGGTTTGGTTTGGCTTAAGGGCACTCAACTTCGAGGTCATCAGCGCCCTTAAAAGATTCGTGGCAATAGCCAGATATAAATTTCACACAAAAAATAAAAATACTAGCAACAAGAAAAATATAGATACAGATATGAAACAAGGTGACACATATGTCAAAAAGCAGAAACAGATAATTAAAAATTTAAATCCTCAAATTAATATTGCACTCCGCTAAAAAATTAAAAACTCTATCGACCGCTGTTTTGTCGTCAGCTAGGACCTCTGCAAGTCTCGCGCGTGTGTGTGAGTGTGTGTGCGTGTACGCATGTATGCGCGCGTGTGTAAGTTTGTATGTGTGTGTACGTGCGTGTGTGTGCGCGTGTGAACAGAATAACTCAACAAATGTAACGACTTCCACAGTGAGACACGAAGATTCCCGTGAAAATCCTCCCAGTCCAGGTTACCTTTGTAGATATGATTTATTGATGTAACTGCTAGGATAATATTACATACGTTTTTGTCTGGTATTGGCCCTAACCATCACCAGGGAATACATGAAGCTCCGGCTACTCTTCACTTGAACATATGTTCGATTCTTTTATTTTCTCAAATATATCTCTTGCAATTTTGATTAAAATGTCATGTCTTAGGTATTTGCATGACAACTGATATGTTTAAGATTTTTAATCTTCTGGGAATAACCTGTGAAGTCAACTGCATTCTGAATTATTCTTGACTTGTAACCCGGAAGAGATAGACAAGAGATTACTATACAAAAATGTAAACCAAATTAAGTTTATGTCAAACACAAATGTTTATCATTAACCGTCTTTTTTTTTTCATTTTAATTTTAAATACTTCATAATTTTACATCTGCAAATTCGCTACCCGTTAGTTTTCTTAGTCTTTTTTTTTTATTATTATTTTTTTAACTGTGGTTATGCAAAAGGAACGGAATTTGAGCCTGTATTTCTTTATTCCCCTTGCACATACAAGGAAGTAGATAGTAAAGCCATTTCTGCAAATCCTTATCTCGATTCGCATGTTTTAGAGAGAAGATTTTAAGAATAGTTTGTTTCACAATGGGTTGGGAAAGTAATCGGCCAATTTAACTAAAAATGTGTTTTCAACGTTGCCTTGTATTAATATTAGATAGTTTTAAATTTCAGAGTGGTATCTCTCTTAGTTTCCGAACCATTAACTAGCTTTTAAAGCTGAAATTTATCATCTTATGCTAAAGGCTCCATAAGATGCAATTTTAAAAATAACTGCTTTTTAAAATTCTGTGTCATTTACTTTATTATGGTGCACAAATCTGTTATATGATTTTGTTTTACTAGCCTTAGTTCAAAATAGAATAATTCTTATATTCTGTAATTTAGAAGTTTATATAGCTTTAAAATTAATAACTGGAAAACAGTTATATGATACACTTGATTGCTTGTGTTTTGGGAATATACATGACAGATTTCAGAAGAATTGGTCAAAAACTACATCGTGTGTAACATTTTAAAGGAAGTGCATGTGCTGAAAAAGATAATTTAAAAAAAAACATCAAATTTAAAAACTGTAAATATTTTACTATGGACTTTTAATCTGCATTACATAAGCTCAGGTATTTATAATATAAAACGTCAAAATATATTTTGAATGTATCTACGCTAAGTAGTTTTAAAGTCATAGAATACAAATGTCAGTTTTTGCAATAATCATACTCAGTTGCTTGCACTGTGGACGCAAGTCCCATTATGTACTGTGGTGAAAAACCGCTTAATTTTGCTCAGAGGTCCCTTTATCAGGCTTGAGGTTCTTTTACGTACCATAAATTTATGACACGGAACCACCGGTTTTACTTACCTTCTAAAGGAAGCCATCCTAAGGATTTTTTACGCCGAAAAAAATAAATCACCCTCCAGAGGATCTGAACCCGCAACCTCAGGAACCAGAAGTTAGGAAGTTACCCCTGGACCATGGAGGACGACATATACTCAGTTTTGGTGTAGCATCCCCTTATACTCTAATAATGCATATAGTTTATTTATTTACTTATATATAAAGTCCTTGCAGTGGCGCAGTGGGCTGGAGCTCTGGTTTCCGGTCACGGAATATTCCCGGGTTCGACCCCACTCACAGCAGTGGAGTGTTTAAGCTCTCATAGTGGGAGAGGGCATGGGCGTCGGCAGACTCATTTCTAGGGGGAGGAGCGCATGTTGCAAGCTTGCAATCAAACAATATTAATTTATTATCTTGCTGTCAAAAGTTATAGTATTTGTTGCGGATAACCGTATTGTGTTAAATAAAAATGTTTTTATATTAAAATTAAAATAATAGTCTAATAGTCAGTAATTGATTGCACATTAAGTTTATTAATTTCCAAGGGGGGCCGCGGCGCCCCCTTGCCCCCCTTCGCGACGCCCATGCGAGAGGGTCAATTCTCACATATACTACTACTACTACTGCTACTACTACTACTACTACTACTACTACTACTACTACTACTACTACTACTACTACTACTACTACTACTACTACTACTACTACTACTACTACTACTACTACTACTACTGCTACTACTACTACTACTACTACTACTACTACTACTACTACTACTACTACTACTACTACTACTACTACTGCTACTACTACTACTGCTACTGCTACTACTATTACTACTACTACTACTACTACTACTACTACTACTACTGCTACTACTACTACTACTACTACTACTACTGCTACTACTGCTACTACTACTACTACTACTACTACTACTACTACTACTACTACTACTACTACTACTACTACTACTACTACTACTGCTACTACTACTACTGCTACTACTACTACTACTACTACTACTACTACTACTACTACTACTACTACTACTACTACTACTACTACTACTACTACTATTACTACTACTACCACTACTGCTTCTTCTTCTTCTGCTTCTTCTTCTTCTACTACTTACATGTTTAGTACATAGAACGCTCGATAATACCATGAACATGAATCAAGAAAACAAAATAAGAGGAATATTTTACATAATTGCTCAGTAGATAAGATATAAGAGTAGATAAGTGGAGGTGTAGTGATTTCAAAATTATAGACTTCTTCTTAATAAGAAATGCATTGTTAAAAGTAAATAATCCTATAGAGGAATTTCAGTTAACACTGTATAACCAGCGATATAATTGTTAAGGATGTGTAAGTGAAGGAAGGGAAGTTGATGTGCAATCTCCGGGAGTCGAACACAAGTTGCGTGTTTCCGCCACTGGATCGCTGCAGAGCCTGTCTGTAGCTCTGCTCGTACGCGACGCCCCAGGCCTCCCAAAAAGGCCGTCGTTTCCCCTGGAAATTAGATTTCCCCGTCGAAGCGGTGAGGTTCACAAAGTTTCAAACAGAGTGCTTAGGGCTTCTGCATAATAAATATTGGAAGCTTATATGTAGTGCGCTCTCTTGTGCCTTTTTTATTTAGCACAGAATTGGCTCGCTTCTCACAGAGTAAATCGAAAATTCCAGGTCCGCCAATCACGAGGCACGGAAAATAACTTGGGCTTGTTTGTTATTCAAAGTTTGCTGCTATCCCTCTCCGTCACAAAGGAGAGAAGAAATCTAATTTCGGAACGTCACACAGAGATGGCTCTGTGTACAGAGAACAGGGCGTGGTCCCAGCGTCAACCATCGCCCGTCTCAAATCATTCTACGTAATTACGCTGTAAAAAATAGAATTGTAACCTCTTCGCCGCCTGGCGCTGCTCAATATGTTACACTCTGTCACTGTGCTTCATTTCCTGCCTTTTCTTCTCCTCTCTCATTGCTCCCTTCCTTCCTTCTTTCCTTCCTTCCTTCTTTCCTTCCTTCCTTCCCACCTTCCTTCCTTTCTTCTTTCCTTCCTTCCTTCCTTCCTTCCTTCCTTCCTTCGTTCCTTCCTTCTTCCCTTCCTTCCTTCCTTCCTTCCTTCGTTCCTTCCTTCCTTCCTTCGTTCCTTCCTTCCTTCCCTCCTTCCTTCCTTCCTTCTTTCCTTCTTTCCTTCCTTCCTTCCACCCTTCTCTCATTTCTTCCTTCCTCCCTTTCTTCTTTCCTTCCTTCCTTCCTTCCTTCGTTCCTTCCTTCCTTCCTTCCTTCGATCCTTCTTTCCTTCCCTCCTTCCTTCCTTCTTCCCTTCCTTCCTTCCTTCCTTCCCTCCTTTCTTCCTTCCTTCCCTCCTTCCTCTCTCCCTTCCTTCCTTCCTTCCTTCCCTCCTTCCTTCCTTCCTTCCCTCCTTCCTCTCTCCCTTCCTCCCTTCCTTCCTTCCTTCCCTCCTTCCTTCCTTCCCTCCTTCCTCTCTCCCTTCCTTCCTTCCTTCCTTCCTTCCTTCCTTCCTTCCTTCCTTCCTTCCCTCCTTCCTTCCTTCCTTCCCTCCTTCCTCTCTCCCTTCCTTCCTTCCTTCCCTCCTTCCTTCCTTCCTTCCCTCCTTTCTTCCTTCCTTCCCTCCTTCCTCTCTCCCTTCCTTCCTTCCTTCCTTCCTTCCCTCCTTCCTTCCTTCCCTCCTTCCTCTCTCCCTTCCTTCCTTCCTTCCTTCCTTCCCTCCTTCCTTCCTTCCCTCCTTTCTTCCTTCCTTCCCTCCTTCCTCTCTCCCTTCCTTCCTTCCTTCCCTCCTTTCTTCCTTCCTTCCCTCCTTCCTCTCTCCCTTCCTACCTTCCTTCCTTCCCTCCTTCCTTCCTTCCTTCCTTCCTTCCTCCCTTCCTTCCTTCCTTCCCTCCTTCCTTCCTTCCTCCCTTCCTTCCTTCCTTCCTTCCCTCCTTTCTTCCTTCCTTCCCTCCTTCCTCTCTCCCTTCCTTCCTTACTTCCTTCCTCCCTTCCTTCCTTCCTTCCCTCCCTCCTTCCCTCCTACCTTCCTTCTTTCCTTCCTTCCTACCCTCCTTTCTTCCTTCCTTCCCTCCTTCCTCCCTCCCTTCCTCCCTCCCTTCCTTCCTCCCTTCCTCCCTCCCTTCCTCCCTCCCTTCCTCCCTTCCTTCCTTCCTCCCTTCCATCCTTCCTTCCTTCCTTCGTTCTTTCCTTCCTTCCTTCATTTCTTCCTTCCTCCTTCCCTCCTTCCTTCCCTCCTTCCTTCCCTCCATCCTTCCCTCCTCCCTCCCTTTCTTCCTTCCCTCCGTCCTTCCTTTCCTTCCTTCCCTCCTTCCTCCCCTCTTTCCTTCCCTCCTTCATTCCCTCCTTCCTTCCTTCCCTCCTTCCTCCCCTCTTTCCTTCCCTCCTTCATTCCCTCCTTCCTTCCTTCCCTCCTTCCTTCCTGTTTCTTCTTTCTACAATATTTACAACTCTTATTTTTCGTTCCTAATTAAGAAACCATTTTCTTAATACGTTTTACCTTCTCTACTGCGTATAGTAAAGTAGGCAAAGTATTGTAATCCATCCAAAACTTCGATGCCGAGATTTCACAGTAAATATGTTTTGAGGTCCCCTGAATTAAAAAAAAAATCATTTTTACAAAAAGGTCCGTGTGTGTGTGTGCGTGTGATTGTGTGTGTGTTTGTGTGTGTCTGTGTGTGTCTGTGTGTCAGTCTGTGAACAGCATAACTCAAAAACGAAAAGTCGGTTAAAAACCAAAGTTGGTATTTAAGTTTAATATCTTTGAAGGATGCGACACGAAGATTTTGAAGAAAATTCCTCTGCCCTAAACTACCCTTTACATGGAAAATTTTTAGAAAACCTTGGTTTTCTTGAAAATGGCTACAACGATTTTGATTAAAATCACATATATTTAAGATTTTTTTTATGACAAAGGAAATGTTAATTTTGAATTTTTTGGCTATAGCCCATGCAGTCCTGTTTACTCTGGATGGCGTTTGAATAGCTCGTAGACCGTAAGAGATAGACAAAATCTTACTATATACAAAAGTAGGTCTCGCTAAAACACACAATTTATTTCCAAATAAATGCTTTTGTAGAGTGAACCATTTCGGAGATATTCCTTGTTATTTGTGTCAGTTTCGGAAAACAAACTTTGGTCAAATGCAACACTGTTCATTTTTTTATATGTTAATCGTGCAAAGAGAACGGAATCTCAGAGCTTTGAAAGATTTGACTATCGCTTAAAGTGTACTGTAATCCCATATTCCCCTTGTACCTACAGGGAAATAAGCAATAAGATAATTCTGAAAATGTTTATCTCAGCTAACACAAAGAAGATATAGGAATAAGAGTTTGTAAGAATGGTTAGTACAAGGCTAGAGGAAGTCATGTGAGTGCAACACATCAGATTTTTTGTGTTTTTCTCCCTTTCTTCGTTTACTTGTTTTGCCTTTAAGCGTACACCGAAATTGAAAAGGTGTTTTTCTAAAGTATTGAAGTTAGAGACGTAATTTTTGTACAGGCATTACTAGCAAATAAAGAAATATGTGAATCAAATTTCATTTCAATATCCAATCACATTCTTGATATATTAATTAATTTATATCAATTTTATTGGATATAATCAAAATTTATCTCCTCCAACATATGTTGAACAACAGAGTTGATTTTTAAAAATCCTACCTCTTATTACCTTTGTAACAAATTAAGGGAAGGAAATTTTGATGTAGTGAATATTTTTTCTTAAAACAAATAATACGGCAAAGTGTAAACATGTCATAAAATACAGCGTATAACTATATTAACTATTGTTTTAAAAAGTATAAGCAATATCAAAATTCCAAAAGGTTATTTTAGTACCCATATTCTGAGCTGTATTAGAAAAAAATTAGATCTGTAGCTAGATGTTTGGGAGAAGACAGATTTTGAATATGAGAAACTAACAGAAAAATCGTTTCTGAGAAAAATGAGTTTAAAGTTATAATGGAAGGTGCGCGCATGCCCATATAAAAGACAGAGGAGCACCACTTTAAAAACGGGGTACAAAATGTGTTCCCCCCTCCCTAGGGGATTAAAACTTCGCAGATATATTCTTTAAGATATGCTGCATTTTTTGCAATAAAATTCCAAAACTCTATTTATTTATTTTTTTTATTATTTTTTTTTATTATTAATTTGCCAAACAGGCTAAAATATCACTCCGGGGTTCCCTTAATTATGTGCTATATCTTTAAGCTAACATTTAATTTTCGATACTGGCAATGTGTGAAGTGTCAGCTGGTGATGTACAGGAACTCCACATGCAGCCAGGAAGAGCAAGACAGTCTAGCAAACATGCCTCTTCGCAACAGGACCCCACTTGAGAAATTCCAAGGACCTCTTCATACACTCTGTGTACGAACTTCTGAATTCTTCCACACAGGAGATGTCTTCAGTCCATTGTCTTTGGTGGTAGTGATTAGTCACTAATGAAATCATGTTGCTAAACACAATACCAAGTGAACGCAGTTGTCAATTTAAAATATAACTGACTAAACAAGAATGCCAGAGCTGGTTCTTGAAGTACTTAGGCATTCAGTAAGAGAAGCAGTTGAGAATCAGACCAAAGCAGAATATTATAAATTATTACTAAAATACACAAGCAGTTTGAATAAGGAGCTGAAATTTACTTCAGCGTAGCAGATTTCAATTGAAGATAACTGTAGCACTTCTTACAGCCCATTCACTTGTAGGAGAATCTCTATAAACTATGTGACTGCATGAAGAATGCCTAGACTTCAGGTTCTGCAGGAAAAAAACCAAAATTTGTTGTTGCACCTACAAGAAAATTAGGAATAAGATAATTTCTGCAAATCTTTATCTCGACTAACATGCAGAACAAAGAGGAATAAGAATTTGTAATGAGGTTGAAAAACCCAGCCAAGCAAAATTACATTATAAAGAATCGTGTAACAAAATTTGTCTATGCTGGGAGCTAGCTTAACATCGTTTCGCGTCGAGGAACAAATGAAGTCGCAGTTTCGTTGTCAAAGACAAAAGACTGCTTGCTAAGAAACTTCAGCCATTTAGTTCTTATATAACAAGTTAGCTATTAGTGTTTGCATTAAAAGCCAAGTCGTATAGAGGTTTGATTGCAAGATAAAGGAAAACGTGTGTGATAGAATAATAAGCTACATGTAAAAACTGGTGAGAAGTGCAAACATGAAACCGTATGTAAAGCCAGGACTTGTGTCCAACAGCAAGGCAAGATAGTGTTTAATAAATTTGACTTTTTAAGTTCTGATATTGATTGTGGGATAAAGGAAATCTTATGACGGGAGTGAGAAACGCAAATTGCACAGTATTTTGTGTGGATGTTCACAATAAAGAGGGCGGTGAAGGAGAAATGAAATGAAATTCTTCTCATTTTGTCTTTGATCCTCACATTCTGAGAGTAGAATTTGTTACTTAATTACCTAGATAAGCCACATATACCAACGCTAGCCGAAGGAAGTCATCCCTTAATATCTCCTCACCTAGACTCAAATATACCTATTAACCTAGGTACGTACAACTCCCACTAGTGAGAATAAGTTAGTACAAGAGTAGAGAAGGTCATGTGAGTGCACACATTTTTACTTTTGCTTTAAACTTACGGTTGAACTTTGGGTCTTGTTGCACCGGGCGGGATGGCTCATGCGGTAACGTCTGTGGCCCGCTTTCGGGAGGTCGCAGGTTCGATACCCGTGGCCGCGCACTCTGACACGGGTTTTTCCGTGGTCTCCCTATGTCATTACGCGAATGCTGGGGTGTATTATTTCATATCACGGT
This sequence comes from Tenodera sinensis, assembly GCA_030765045.1. Taxonomy (NCBI): domain Eukaryota; kingdom Metazoa; phylum Arthropoda; class Insecta; order Mantodea; family Mantidae; genus Tenodera; species Tenodera sinensis. The sequence continues at coordinate 18,423,813 of CM060962.1, read as the reverse complement.
TTCCTTTCATTCCATTTCCTCATCATCCTTCAGGTGGTGCAGTTCCAAGCGTGTAGTGTGGGCAGTGTCGGGCAGATGGCGCGGATGATTGCGCATGGTAACTGCTCTTCTTAGCGCTGGGTGGCGTCTGGTGGCCCATGTCCTCAGTTGACGGAGGGGGGGGGGGGGGAGACGGGACGCTTCGTACGATACCGTCCCGGGCTTGCGGTGTGATGCTGGCTGCTTGGCGGGGCCTAGCGCCGAGATGAAGACATCTCAGCACTCGTTAGGGACTTCCACGCGTCTTCGGTGGGCCTGTCTAGCTGCGAATCTGATAGCACCCCTTCGGTTCCCTCATTCATACCTGCCTCCTTGGGGGCGGGGGGGGGGGAGGTTGTAGGTCGACGTGAGCGAGGAAGTGAATTAAGCAACACTATGCCGGTGTAGTAGACTCTTTTTTGAAATAGCTGTAAGTTATTCCTTGGCCTGTGTAAGTGCTACCTGAGTCTGCTTTGTTCGTTGTTTTCTTGGTCACGTCTGGATTGTCACTCACCGGCCAATGGCTATGCTTCAAAGGTTTTAGATACTGGTTTACAATGAGTTGATTGTTTTACTCCAGCAATTATTCTTAATATTCTTTTTGCAAAAGAAATGTTTTTAGCACCTACTGAATTTTCCCAAAACGTTAATGCATAAATCATAATTGAGTGAAAATGAATATAATATATTGTTTTATGATATTTTTATTTGTAAAATACTGATCTGAGTGCAAAGCATGAAGAGCTTAGTCTTGGTAGGATGTAGTGAATATATTTGCAATTCATATTATTATCTATAATAAGACCAATAAATGTTATGTTACACGTTTCAGTGATTCCATTGCTTTCATGTTTAATCCCTATGTCTGCAATTCCTATATTTTTGTGCGAAAATAAATATACTTGGTTTTGTCAACATTCTTATAAACTTTGTTACCCTCAAACCAATTACTTAGCACACTGAACTCTGTCAACTCTGAGAGGCAGTTGATTTTGTGTATTTTAATTATAATACTCGTATCATCTGCAAAGAGAACTGGATGAGCTTGTTTATACAGGGTGGAAGAGAAGTCATTTCATTCCTTCTAATATGTGCTTCATAGAAGCATTACAAATAAGTCTAATGGCATTTTGTTCCTTGATCAGCCGATTCCGAAAAATAAATGGTTTTTTATCCAAATTGGAAGCCTCATTCCACAAGAATGTAAGATGATAACAGTTTTTTACTTGTAAGATGCGTAGAGTAACTTATTTCCGACATAGCTTCGGTAGTAATTATAGGACATCACACAGGGTTTCGAAATAATTAACTTAAAAGACGTGAAGGAATACTCCGAGCTGCCCTTTCAGACGTGGATTAAGTCGACAACGTTGCGTTGAGGTTGGTCAGGGGATTGATCTGGTTTGTGAATGTAAACAGGTTGGGCGCTTTCGCTTTCGTGTAATGTTTTAGGAGCTAACGTTTGTGATTGGCCCGCACTCGAACAGTAAACACTGAAGAAAAAGGAAGGACATGAGTTTGTTTTCAAGACGCACCATTCAGCGTTTGTTTATGTGCTGAGCTAGGGAAAGTGACACCCACACAATCTGCAGTGTTGCCAGCTTGTTTCCTACAAAACTAAAATATCTCCGTTGGAAATGGTCAGAGATAAAAACGTAGGATACAAAATG
>CM060962.1:18362125-18414625 GCA_030765045.1 Tenodera sinensis | reverse complement strand
CTGTGTAGGTTACGACCTCTCGCATTGTTAATAGCCAACGTCGAAGTAATCTATCGTCAGCAGAAGTGGAAGAAACGCTGAAAGTGATAATAGGAATCTGCTGACACAAATACTTCAGTGCAAATCCAAATGGCAGTACGTTTCTGTTAAGGTGCTTGAAGTGAATATGGCCAATACAGCTAATATGGCCAATTTGCTCCCCTGCTCGTAATTGTTAAGTTTTCCAAGAGAGGGCATCAGCATGTCAAATCACGAGGTATGTAGTCTCCTTAGTGAGACAGCGCCATTTGCGGGATAATTTGAAAACCCAGCCGATGGAACAAAGACATTTGAGTTTTGTCAACGGACCTAGGAGCAGTTATAATCCTAGTGTTGTTAAGGTTCTTATTTATTTCCTTGCATGTAATTAGTGATTATTGTTCGTGCACCGCATATTATAGTTTGTTCCATGCTCTTTCCTGACATCCAGTGCTTCTTTCAAATGCGGTCTAACTAACTGATAAATGAACTATTTTTTCGAAAGCTGCTGCAGTCAGACAATGTGGCCATTCGACTGTAAAAACATGGAGAAGTCTCAATCTGCAAAAGAAAATGCATCATGTGACATGAAAAAGGACCACACTAAAGAAAATCCTTCAAAACAAAATGTTCGTACACAAGAGTACAAGGACAGTTGGTTTTGTGCAATTTGTGCAATTCACAAAGTATTGGATATGTGCATGTGTGTAGTTTGTGGTGTTTACATTCATGACGAATGTGTTGGTCTTACTAAAGACGGTAAACACGTATTCATATGTTCGATATCTGATCAAAAGTAATTGTTTACTGTTTGTTTTCATGCTGTAACTTTGATATTTTAATTTTTTTTATTTCCAATTTTGTATGTGCATGATGATTTATTTGTAACTCATGCCACAATAATTTCTAAGTAGGCCAGTATTAATCCAATAATTATACGTAAGATAATGCTACTACACTTAATTTCAGATCAGAATAAAATAAATGTGTATTTTCCCTATAATAAGACGCTTTTATTTAAATTGGCCATATTACCTTCACGTGGGCATATTACGTGCACAATGCCAGTTCTTAAAAAAACGAAATTAAAAATAGTAGGGTTTAAAGTAAGTCATGACATTTTTTGTGTATTGCCAATTAGACATCGTATATGCATAATTATATGGTTTTCTTCTAGTGAGTATCATAACCACGAAAACAAGAATTTAAATTAAGGTGACAATATTTGCAGCACCTACCTTATCTATTGAACATCTTTATTAAGAAACAGATACCACAATAGCATGAAGAAATAACTTGAGAGACAATTTAAATGTCCCAAAACTTCGGTTAGAGTTATTGCGAACAAGTATACATCTATAATCTTGTCGGAACGCGTTGACAAACAGTGGACTGAGTTAGAAGTAAACTTCAGCTGTAATGCTGGGAAAAGGTACTCAGTTTCAATTGCTCTATTGTATTCTTGAAAGTGCTACAAGTTTTCATTAATCCTTGTTTACTACACTGGGTGATTTTCACGCCGGGAAATTTTATTCGACTGTAGTAAGTTGGTAACAATGCTGTGATAAACCAACTTCCGGCAGAGCTCTCCCTTCCCCAGTCTGTTTCTGACAATGGTCCAAGTTAGTTTCGGCTGCGATTCTCATGTGTTTATACATTATTGGCGGTGGGTGAATTTTCACCCAGTGTAGTAGCAACAATAGTACACTGTTAATTATTCTTCACTCAATTTTAAACAATATAATCAGTTATTTTTGCTATTATAGCAACATATTGTTAAGAAGGTAGAGAAGTAACCAGTAGTGAGGTGGGAGATATTGTTAGGAACACAGAATTGATGATTGTAGTGATTTTGAGCTTGAAGATTCTGAAGCAGAAGATAACTGTGAGGAAGATGCTGTTGAAGACGACATTATTGAAGTTGAAAGTGGCTTTCAGGAGGATGATGTTTCAGACTTTATTTTTCATGTTGACGGCGAAAGAATACAGATAATGAATGTGAAGTGCTTGACTCAGAAAATCAAGGAAAACGTCCGAGAAAGGATGAGTTATCTACAGAATGTACTAGAAAGTGGTTTACTATAAATGGTCATTAACTTGTGCCAAATGAAAGGAAAATACAGTCATACGTGGTCAACGGAATTAAAAACAACAACAAACTCCAACCCATAGTATTGTAAGAATGAAGATCGGTTCAAAGGACATTGCTAAAGACGATGACAGTAAATTGAAAAGCTGGTGCCTCTTTTTTGACAGACATGCTAGAATATATTCTAACCTGTACAAATATACAGATAGAAAATCAGTAGAAAAACTACAATCCTGCGCCTAGTTGGGCCAACAATCTAACAGTGGAGGAAATAGAAGCATACCTAGGTTTGTTGCACATTAGTGAAGCAAGAAATGATAACCACATGCCAACAAAGTTTTTGTGGAGCTCCTCATCTAGTCCATTTTATACATCGGTAATTCCACATGAAAGATTTAATTTCATTACAAATTGCAATTGCAAAGCTAAATATATCAAAATGCTGTGTTATGTTACAATGAAATGCGTAGACAATTATCCAGAATGTCATGGGTGAAAATTCACCCAGTGTAGTGTAAGTGATTTATTTTAGTGTAGTTTTTAATGGGAGGTTGTAAGCTCTATGCTCGCAATGTTAACTTTAAAAAGTTTAACTCCATTTTTCAGAGAAATTATTTCCTCTAGAAGTGTGAAATTTGGTACAAAAATAAATAAATGCTTTCTAATTGTACTGACTTTTATATTAAATAGATATGTTATTCATATGCTTGAAAATTATAATAAATATATTATTTTTCACCCATTTTTAACAAGAAAAATTTCTAGAATCCATGATTTTAATGATAGTGTTACAAGAAAAAGTCAGTACCACCACAAATAACCTAGAAACGAGTGGCAAAGTTTCATTACTCTAGAATAAGTGGTTCCTGAGAAAATGTGACAAATGTATGCAGAGAAACAAGCTTGAGGATATCTCAATCAAAATTAAGTGGATATTGTAAGCTCTATGCTTGCAATGTTAATTTTAAAAAGTTTAAGGATACCCATCTGTGAAATTTTGAAAATCTACCGTTTTCATTGGATTGATTTGAAATTTTAACACAACAATTACTGTATAGTGAGGAGTAACTGTGCCAAGTTTCATACATTCAGGCAGATTAGTTGCAAACATATTTATATTTTATTATATTTTTTTTAATATTTGTATAAATGGTTCCCCATGATGCAATTTTGATTTGAAAAACTTGATAATTTTCAGTTATGTCCTGTAATAGAATGATAGCAAATTGATGAGATAATTTTTTGATCTTATTATTAGTTTGTATAAAAATAAATTTTAAAGTTTAAGATCATAATTTTTTTCATTTAAATTTTGAAATGTAAACTTTAATATTTAATTACTCAGCAGCTATTCACGTTATGAAAAAATTATCTCATCATTTCTTTTTAAAGTTATTTCTAAGCAGATACACCAAATTTCATGCGTAAGTACTGAAAATTGCATCGTGTGGAGCATTTTAAAGAGCAAACGGTGCTAAAAATAAAAACAGGGAAAAACTAAGTTTGAAGTCATAGCAAGGATAATGGAACTGTATGGATTTAAATGGACACGACCACTTACAAGCAATCAGTTAGACGGCCACGTGACATAGTTAGAAAGGTCGTAAGGCTATAAAAAGCATACTAAAATAAAGCAGAATTATACTATTTGATAAAACAAAAATCCATTTTTGGCAATTTTTGAAATTTTTAGCCTTTTTACACAGATGGGTATCCTTAATGAATATATAATTTTTTACTCATATCTGTCTTCGGACAGTTAAATTTATTTTAAAGAGACTTCTGACACGTTTTAGGGTTAAAATCAGCAAAAAGCACAAAATTGACATCTTTGACCTAAACCAGCTTACAACCTCCCATTAAGGGTTGATTATCTAGTGCACTATCTCAAGTTTTATTCGACTAAGAAGCATTGAATTTTTGTAAACGAAAAAGGTAAATCTATGGAGAACTGCAATGGTTGTTGCAAGCGACGAAAGCTGACTTTGTTGAAGCGACTGGAGAAAATCTCATCAGAATATTATCCAGAAAACAGCACAGAAGGACAAAGGTTTGTGCGTCTCTTGCACGTTGATGATAAGAGCCTTGGTGGATATTAAATCCTAGATTGCCATTTACCATTTACCAGTCCGCCTCTGTGACACGAAAGAGAGGTGATGGCCCGGAAGCAATTCCGGGAAACTCTGCTTCGCTTTGCTCATGGAAATTGAGGAGCCGGAAGCTTAGTAGTACTGTAATGAAGTCGAGATTGAAAGTAGGAGGGGGTGGATCTCTGTAGGAAACGGGTTGGGGGTGAGAGAGGCACTGTGTGAGCATGAGCAGAGAGAGGGTGGGGAAATGCCTGCTTAGTGCAAAGCGGAATGGAGACGAGATGAAAAGAGAAGAGCAATACCTTTCTCATTTTGGCATAAGATGGAAGTAAGATTACACCTTCCATACTTCCATCACAAAAACAATTCTCATATTGCGAAAGATACAGTGTGGTCATTTTATGGTCGGGCCACGGACCGCACTGTAGAATAAACAAACCCCTTTAGCTGTAGCTTAAACCCCACCTATTTGTTATTTAATGTTGCCAAATATTCGCAACTGCACAAAAGTCCCTTATTTTTGGGGTTTTGGCAACTTTTGTAATATTTAAGTTGTTTTATTTACAATCTCTTCACACATTTCCCCTAATAACCATAACTGATGTCGAAGACTTCAATTTTATGCACGTGATAGTTGCAATGTGTTATAAAATTTGACTCCAAACATTCGTAGACATTTATCGGCTCCAAACAGCAGGAAAATGAAATGTCTATATCCTGTGTACCACGTTTCAAGCTTAAAAGAACAAAAATATCCACACTTTTCAAATCAGACATTTATTGTGATTTAATTGCGCTTGTGTTTTCACATTTTTATCTCTACTACGACGCATCTAGTAGGTAGAGGAGGTATTGCACTCCAACTAAAAATTCTCTGCCGAGATTTCACCGAATATATATATATATATATATATATATATATATATATATATATATATATATATATATATATATATATATATATATTGAGGCTCCCCTGTATGCAGAAAGAGGATTTTTATACAAAAAGTCCGTGTGTGCGTAAGTGCGTACGTACGTGTGTGTGTGTGTGTGTGTGTGTGTCTGGAACTGCATAACTCAAAACGAAGAGTCGGTTAAATACCAGACCTGGAATTTAAGTTCAGTTTCTTCTAAAAATGCAACACGAAACCTTTCAACAAAATCTCTCTATCTCAAACAACCCTTTATTAATGGACGATTAAATAAATCATTATGCACATACAAAGTTGGACAAATTATTTAACTATCAAAGTTACAGCATGAAAACAAACAGAAAAAGATAACTTTTGATCACATATAGGACATGTGAATACGTGTTTATCGTCTTTAGTAAGACCAATACATTGCTCATGAATGTAAACGCCACAAACTGCGCACACAAACACACACACACACACACACACACACATATCCAACACTTTTGTAAATTGCACAAAACCAACTCTTGTGTACGAAAGTTTTCTTTTGAAGAATTGTGAGGATTTTCTTTAGTCTGGTCCTTTTTCATGTTACATGATACTTTTTCTTTTGCAGGCTGATACTTTTCCATGTTCTTCTTTACAGTCGGTTGCCCATGTTGTCGGATTGCAGGACTTCTCGAAAAATAGTTTATTTATCAGTTAATTAGAACGCATTTGAAAGAAGCACTGGATGTCAGGAAAGAGCATAGAATAAACTATAATATGCGGTGCATGAACAATAATCACTAATTACATGTAAGGAAATAAATAAAAAACTTACAACACTAGGTCGCAGCTAGACAGGCCACAGAGACGCGCGGAAGTCCCAAACAAGTGCTGGAATCTCTCCATCCCGGCGCCAGGCCCCGCCAAGCAGCCATCACACCACGGTTTCCGTATCGCACTGAGCGTCCCCCGTCTCCACCCCCCCCCCCCCCCCGGCGGAGGACAAGGCCGACCAAACGTCAGCTGGCCTAATACCAACTTGTTCATGATGATGATGATGTTGATGATGATGTTGATGATGATGATGATGATGACGACGCTCCGCGTGGCCAAGGACTCTCACATGGGTTTTTCCGTAGTTTTCCTATGTCACTTAGGTGAATGCTGGGGTGCATTATTTCATATCACGGCTTCCTGTCCATCATTTCCGTTCATTCCATTTCCTTCTCATCAGGCGTGTAGTGTTGGCAGTGCCGGGCAGATGGTGCAGTTGATTGCGCATGGTAACTGCTGTTCCCGGCGCTAGGTGGCCTGTAACCACAAACCTAGCGAAGATGGTGTTTACCTTTCCACCACTGTTTCGGTCTTCCTTGGTCCCTGTGACCAGCTGGAGCGTACTGGAATGCCAGTTTTGGGAGTCTAGTTCTTCCCATTCTCATCAAATGATTTTTCCATTCTCGTTGGTATTTTTCTATCTGGTACTCCAAGGTTTTCCCCGATGTCAGTAGGTATTCCTTTGGTGGTCCACTCTAGTAACTCCTAACAGTGATCGCTCTGGTAGTGTTTAACGCCCGCTTTTACTACATACGGCACCGCAGGCGGTGGCGCTGATGATACATGGAGTGAATATGGAGCACCGGTGGAATGAGATGGCAGGGGAAACCGAAGAACCCAGAGGAAACCCCCCCCCCCCCAGTGCCGCTTCGTCCATCACAAATCCCACATGCGGCTGCCTGGGATCGAAAGAAGAACCTTAAGTTTATGTGATTTTGTATTATTTAAAATCCAAATTTCACTTCCGTGTCTGAGAGCAGCTTTTGATGTGATATTATTTAGTCTTAGTGTTGTAGTTTTAAAAATGTATGGCTCATCCGCGCTGTTCTATGACTGCGGCAGTCGGCGATGAGCGCGGAGGATGCGCACAGGCAAAACACAGCGCAGCCGGTTCGGAGCCTTTTGGATCACCCGTTACTTACAGTTGCTAAATTTTTATGTATTCGCAAAGTCGGCACGTGGTTTTTTTCATCTCTTTTTTTATTCATTCATTCATGCATTCATGCATTCATTCATTCATTCACCCCTCCATTCATTCATTCATTCATTCATTCATTTACTATTTTTTAAATTTTTTGCAACATATTTTGGTTTTATCCTTTATTTGGTTGAGACTTGCATCGAAAATAGTGACCAATGATTTTGGGCCGTCCAGATGCATTTTCTTTTGTCTGAGCCTCCACACGAAGTTCTTCATATCATGCACTATTTAACAGATTAAAACCAGATTAAACGATAAACTTGCTTTACCGATTAGAATTTGATAGTTTAAAAATAGTGGTACATACTAGTAATGATTTTCCCAGATATTGTGGAAACAAACTGAATGGAACATTTTTATAGTGTATTAGACCAGGCCTTTCCTGCAATAGACTGGGGCAAATGGCGAAAATCAGTTCAGTTACTTTTCTATCATTTTATTGCCTTGAAAAAGTTTACCACAAATACAACTTTCTTCTCGTCGTTAACCCAGTCTGCAGCCTTCCGGGCTATCACAACTCACAACTTTTAGTTCCATAACCTTGCTCAGTCCTTTCAGTGTCTTTATTCACTTTCGCTGTCTCTCATTCACTGACTACGACGATGCAATCACTCAACGCCTGTTAGAAGCTTCTTTACAATGACCGACGCACACACAGCTGACTCGCACTTACTGACACACCGACCGACTCATGACTGTAACCGTAAACTCTCTCCAACTGACTAATTGCGGTTTTGTGGCCTCCTTGTATAGTGGGGATGACGTCACATGGACCTTTCTCGAGTTGCACAAACACGCACCGGTGATGGAGCAGCTAGATACTTCTCGAATGCTCCAGAGAAAACGGCCCTTTTGTGTAGCCGCTACGACTGTTGTTGATCACGTACACACAAGTAGTTGCACCAGGCAACCTGACCTTGAACACCTTTTGCCCGCTCGCCGACCCGGAAGAGGCGTGAGGCAGCTTAGCTCCGAAAGTCTTTTGTATTCTGACGCTCCCGACATCACAATACTATCCTTCAGCAACCGTTTTTTGTCTCAAGAGGATATTTATGCCATTGAAGGCATTAGCCAACAAATTAAATCACCAAAATATCCTTCATGAGAGAGAAGTTTGAAAAGCAGAAGATTGGAGAACAGCTTTTATCAGTTCGACAGCTCCAAATCGAGCCAAGCCCATGCAGCATACGCTTTAGGGGTTAGTCAAGAGCTTAACTCTGTGAAATGAGTGGTGAATGCAAATAATGGAGAAATTGTCGTCTAAGTATCTGAATGGCTAACGAGTCTTTTGTCCTTTCTCGCCATGGAGACTGTAATTTCATGCTCCCATTTTAATAGCCACTTTTTGGAACCAAAATAAATCAGCTACACATTCCGTGAAACAGTCAGTTTTTGACCTAGGGACCGCACGTTTATGACAAAGAAAATATTAACACAAGCTGAAGTACGACAACAGATTAAGGCCGTTCATCAAGTGACAGCTGTCTGTACTTTATTTGGGTGGGGCTTAGCAAAAATTAGTGGAAATCAAACTGGAGATAAGGTTGCCTCGCATCTGGCAGCAGCCATCGGACTGATTTAATTAGCTCTGCCAACACTGATCCATCTTCAGGGGGACACCATTTACCATGGGCTTAGCATGCTGAGAACTGCCGCCAGTGAATGAAGCAATAACACAGACAGCGGCGCAGCGTAATACCTACCGTCACTTGTCACCAGTATCTCCATTCCACGAAAAAACAGCAGACAGCGGTACAGCATAATACCTACCGTCACTTGTCACCGGTATCTCCATTCCACATCCACACTACAACACGACTACGGTAACTTCCTCCAGAGTATTGCATGTAAAAGAATACATTTATATGGGACGCTGGGACTGAACAATAACAGAGAAATTATCCAATTGCCGAATTATAGTAAGTAGAGGAAGTGTTGTAGTCAACCCAAAATGTCGATGCCCAGATTTCATCGCAAAGATATTTTGAGGCCTCCTGAATCCAAAGAAAAAGTATTTTTAGAAAAATTCCCGTGCGTGTCTCTCTCTCTCTCTTTCTCTGTATGTGTATGTGTGTATGTGTGTATGTGTGTGTCTGTGTGTCTGTGTGTGTGTGTACTATCCTTTACATGGCATATTTTTCGAAAACGTCGATGTTTTCAAATATGACTAATGATTTTGATTAAAATACCACATGTTTAAGTAATTTTTTGACAAATGAAATACAGTTGAACCTGTTTTATGTGTATATCAAGGGGAAGAGGGAAGATTACTTGTAGCTCAGAATTACTTACAAATGGGACTTTGATAATGCATGTAATACAGTGGGCCTACATGTGTAAACAACGTCATCCCCATTATTGTGAGTGACGCTTGAGGCTGGTTCACTCTCTTCATCACCGCCATATTTTTGGCACACATTAACAATAGTCTCCAATAATAATTGACTGATATAAGCAATTCCTAAATCTGGGGCAATTTTGGTTTTGATTTTATTTGAATTAAGTTCCAGCTCTCGTATGAATTTTAGTTTGCGATGTAGTGTATAACATTTCCTTTTTCTGTTCTCCATGGCTGATTAAAACAAACTGAGAACTGAAAGACAAAACCGCTGTTCAACAGTAAACACCAGATACCGAAAAGTAGTATCTTTACTTCTCGTTTGTTACTACAACATTGCCAACCGCCCAAAGTCATCGGCTCTACCAGCAAAGGTGTGTGTATTTTGTTTCTGGGGCCTAAAGCCACCCGAAAACGTTGCGTCTTTGTCAACACAAATAAGCAAATTACGCTTGAGTTTCTTTTAAGATAGCGTATACCGTATGCTAATTCTAATTACGTAAAACTCAGTAGTATTTCACTGAAATTAAATACGTATAAATGCGTTAGGTATAAATAAGGTTCTATTAACGCGTTTCTAATTTACATTTTGCCGGGACCTACAAAAATTTACGTATAAATACAAATTACTTAGAACTGGGTTGCGTATAAAGCAGGTTCAACTTGAAATTTTTGGAAATGTCCTCAGAAGCCGCCTGCAGTCTGGATGACTTTTGTATATCTAGTAAACCAGATAAAGAGATAGAAAAACTCTTACCACACAATATAGATCTTGTTAGAGCACACTATTTATGTCAAATACATTTCCTTGAGTGACCCATTTCGGAAATATTTTTGTTATTAGTCTGAATGTTACAATGATTATAATTTTTTCAAAGGAGATGTCATTATTCATTTTTATCTGTTGGTCACTCAAAGAGAATAGAATTTCAAAGATGTCACATAGGGCCAGTTTTAAAAGATTTGACATCTGTTAAAGCCTAGTGCATTTCCATATTCCCCTTGCACCTACAAGAAAATCAGTAATAAAGTAATTTATCCAAATGCTTATCTGGATTAACATGAAGAAGATCGAGAAATAAGTGTCTGCAAGAATTGTGTGTACAGGAGTAGCGAAAGTCATGTGAGTGCAACACATCAGATTTTTTTATATTTCTTCTACAAACTGCACTTAAAAGCTTGTTCTATCTACTTCAATTTAATCGTAAGAAACGCTTACAGAACTTGTTTAATTACACATTTCATTGCAATTATAAAGGAGACCCGGGACGTTGAAGCAAATGTCGAAGTTTAGAAATGTTGGTCGCTCTATGCTGGGTTTGAAATTCTTTAAACTTTGTATGATCTAATAAACAAAAGAACTGTGACAGTGTTTCAAAACATTCGTGATGAAATAATGGAACATTCAAATCAATAACAGTAAGCGAGCGTGCGTGTCATGTGTCCGGCACCACCTCACGCCACGAAATCTAGAAGCACAACTGAAGTGAAGCAAACGGAATGAAAGGAAATCATGGAAAGGAAATCGTGATAGAGTACACACCATCCCTAGGTTCACCTACCTACCAGGGAGAACACGGAAACCCCAAAGTTAGGGTGGGCGGTTGACGGGAATCGAACCTGCAGCCAACGCACTTGGTAAATATTATAGTAACCTTTTATACTTTGAGCTCTATTCGAAATAAGAATTAGTTTTTATGAGATATTCACCAAGGCGTGCATGTAAGCGCACTTAAACCTATGGAGACTTCACAACAAATTGAAAGATTTTCCTCAACAATATGTGTAGAAACAAGAGGTTTTCTCAGAATCGAAAATTCCATGTGTACATACCTGATACTGGGAATAGAGTTAACTGTCATATGCGATCCAAACCTACAGTAAAACTTCCTTTACCCAGCCATATCCTTTATCCTGATTATCCGGATCACATTTGTAGATATCTCTCTTAAAATTGTATATTCACATTCGATACTCGTACGTTTAACTATGATAGCAAGAACATAACTATAAGTACATGAAATATTCGCTTTTTAATTTGATTCAATGCATAAATTACGGTAATACGTACTGTACTGTACTGTACTGTAAAATGCTGCCTCTTGAGTTTAGGAAACATTCAGTAATGTCACACGGTGCTGACGCGGTATGTCTCACCACCATTGATAACGCCGGAAGAGAACATTGACCTTGAGCCATACCCGTCTCTACACCTCAATTTCCTTAGTTTTCCTACTGTTTTCAAACCGCACTGTCATTAAGTTTATCGTGTGTGTTTCAACAGGATTGTTTTTGCATCTTACCAAATTGTTTGGGAGTATATTTCAAACTTCGTTCAAACGCCACACGTGTTTAAAAAGAAGACTGAGGGTCAATTCTTTGCTAAGAAATGATGGGATTTTATGCGGTTAAGACTTCTATTTTTAATGTCTTGTAAACAATACATCTATGTACTGTACATAATTGTGTTACAAGACATAGTTTCTTATCGTCATAAACGGCAAGTCTGCTTATTTGAGGATCTAAGAATTTTCTTTTGCTTATTACCCATATAAGCCGGCTTGTGTTTGAGAATTCAGTGGATTGCTTAGAGGTGGACTTAGGACAAAACACGACGTAAAAATTTCATCTTTGAAGCCGTTTGCTTATCGTTAATATTTAGAAACTGCAGAATTTAAACGCTGCTGTCTATCAGAAAGTCCTTCAGAAGAGCTGTCCGTGTTCAACACAATAATGAGATATTAAGTGATTGAAGGGATCACAGCAAACACCACTGAAATATTTTTAATACAGAGAAGTATGTTGTGCTACTTAGTGATAAAATTTGAGTAGTAGGTAAATGTAATTTACAACTTACTTTATCAAACCCGTGATTAATCCTTCATTCGTCCGTGTAGTATGCGCAGATATTCAGATTTTTTCACTCACTGCATTACAAGTGACAGATGAAGTAGAGGTGAAGCGTTGTGAGGAATCTGTAAAAGGAATTTAATTGTGATTTGACAAATGTGATTATGCTCTTTTATGTGTTATTTTGGAAACTGGCAATAAAGGTACCTTCTCTAGGTGCTTATAAAAATTAACACATAAGTAAAAGTTGAAATATTTCCCAAACGTTTGCCTGTTTCTTCTTCTTCTTCTTCTTCTTCTTCTTCTTCTTCTTCTTCTTCTTCTTCTTCTTCTTCTTCTTCTTATTATTATTATTATTATTATTATTATTATTATTATTATTATTATTATTATTATTATTATTATTATTATTATTATTATTATTATTATTATTATTATTATTATTATTATTATTATTATTATTATTATTGTTATTGTTATTGTTGTTATTGTTGTTATTATTGTTATTATTATTATTATTATTATTATTATTATTATTATTATTATTATTATTATTATTATTATTATTATTATTATTATTATTATTATTATTATTATTATTATTAGTATTATTAGTGTTATTGTTGTTATTATTGTTATTATTGTTATTATTGTTATTATTATTATTATTATTATTATTATTATTATTATTATTATTATTATTATTATTATTATTATTATTATTATTATTATTATTATTATTATTATTATTATTATTATTATTATTATTATTATTATTATTATTATTATTATTATTATTATTATTATTATTATTATTATTATTATTATTATTATTATTATTATTATTATTATTATTATTATTATTACCAGTAATCACTATACGAAGGTACAGGTATAAACATATTTTTGTTGCTCAACACGTAGTGTGCAGTCACAGCTGAGGGTAAACGTTCCTATTAAAGAGAGCAAAACGACGGTATCTGCGATGAAATCTTTCGACAGATCCTCAAGTGGCCAGTACAGAGAAAATTACTTCCCCATCGTTTGCTTTTACTCCCTCCGGGACGGCAACTTCTCTGGCACCAATGTAATGTGTGTGGTGGCGAAGCAGGGGCTAAGTCATCAAGCAAACAAAGTTTAATCAGTGGCCGAGCACCGTTGCCTAGCGACGCTGATATAGCACGTGTGTTTGATGTTGCTATAAACTCTCTACAAGGGCTGTACAATCACGTTACGTTTTAAATCAAGTTGCCCTTTGCCGTTAAAGCCTGATTTGAATTGCTTCGTGAAAAACATAAAACGCAAGCGCTGATTTAGATTTCTGGGCCTACGAGATAATGGAAGATCACGACTATCAATATTTTAAAATAGGAAGATTGGAGACGTAGAATTGGAAGTGTTAAAGTAAATGCCACAGCTGGGATTTGAACCACAGACCCTCCACTTACCAGGCATAAATAAATAATAATTACCATCTGAAGGTTATTTAATCCTGGGACATAAAGTACTTATGTACAATAGTAAGTCACCATTGGGGTAATTGTCTCTGATGTGAGACTGCCTTTGTGGTTTACCCGGATATTACGAGTTCAAATCCCAGCTGTGGTATTGAATTTTTCACTTCCAATTCCACCTCTCAAACATTGCCCACACACGGCTTGTGTTTAAAAACACCAGCAGTATGTTTGTTGCCATATTATCATAGAAAGATTGGGTTTAAGAAAATGTGGTTTCGACCAAGAGTAGGATTACTGCGCCTACTTAGCCTCTGGGAGGAAGGGATTGGGCGAGAGAGTACGGTGGCAGGCGTTGCGTTATGGGACCGCTAACGTTTCCAGATGGAATATCCCCGGCCGCCAGACTCCTCCTGCCCTCACAGATACGTCAGGACAGAAGCTTCCATGCCGAAGAAGAAGCAATTTCCATAAAGTACTTCCAGCGCATGCGCCACACACAACCAACCACATTTTCAGGCCTGGCAACCGCCGAAAGTTGAAAGGAAATGGTATCAGAAGCATGAAAACTCCCGCTAATATATAAAGTCGACCCTCGTATTTGCTTAACAAGCTGTAAAAACTATGAAAAATTCCAAAATCAGGATAGCTGTTCCACCGGTAATCGAACCCGGAAACTCATGAACGTTAGCCTCAGACGCTGTCGCCTGAACCAGCTCACTCGGTAAAGAAGAAGTTGGCTTCAGTCTTACATTGTTTCTATAGATAATTTGTAAAATATATCACTTTTATTACAAAAGTATTGTAACTCAAGTTAACACTTGGAATACATAACATTTTTTTTCTTTTTTGTTAACGTCCTCCAACGTAATGTCATATCGGACGGTATATTAATTTAATGAATAATACTTATATACCTACACAGTATTAGGGATATAAGTGCAGATATTTTCATAATTCGTATCTTTATATATATCGTGGTCATAAGACCGGCTCGTTCTGCGTCATGTCTTCTATGCCACGCCTACTTACTAACATGAAAATATAAAACTCTTAATGAGTAAAATTATAATTTCTCACATAAAGCAAATATTGAAGTAATATTGTTCATTACCAGGGGCGTGGCGTCAGTGGATGTGGGTGATGTGTTGCATACCCTGCCAGTTTTCTTTAGTTGTTTTCTATTATCTATATACCAATCCAATTGACGTAATGCGTGTTGAAGAGTATGTTTCGAACGTGCTTCCCTCACGCCAGTCACCTCAAACGAGGTGCGCGCGCAGTGGATGTGAAGCAGAAAACTACATTTCGCTTGTTAATGTTAATATGGTTTAAAGCTAAGTTTTTCAGGATTCTGTGTGGCACTGAAGCTTAATTTCCTATTTCTAAGTTCTTCTGTGCTGCCAGAGTGCAACAAGCAGCATTTTTGAATAGAAATGTGACTGAACGTGTAAGAGAAAAGTACACCAGGAAACTGAAGGCAGGGTATGCACATTGCTCAAGTGCATCCACGTGGTTCACTACGAGGAAAACACGTGTTGTAAAGAGAACTCTGCATTCCCTGGAAACTTGCTGCTCCGAATATGGAATCCAAGTGCTTGAAATCAATAAACTGAGAATGCAGAAAAAAATAGTGATGTGATTTTTCTGTAATTTTAATGGTTATTAGTTGGTGACTTATAATGTTGTATGAAAACTATAAAAATTCTGAAAAGGTATTTTTTTCACCGTTAATAATTTTTATTTCATAAACCAAAGTATTACAACACTGTCTCGTTCCAATATTGTTTTAAGAGTACTTAGCTGTAACAGAATAATATTTAAAGTTATCAATATTTTGAAATCTTCATCATGTGGAGCATTTCAGGTACGCTGCCAAGAGATATTGCTAGAACTTATAATGCATTTAAAGGCGTTACATATATTACAATGAAAAGTTGAATGTACATTATTCCTTACATCTCATACGAGTTTGAACAAAATCTATTAATAATTACAGAATTTAGACATTTCAGCTGTGCATACCCTTAACAAGAGTTCAAGTGCATACCCAAGTTAACACACCACGCTAAGTTACTGCTCCTTACACTGTCTTCACTTACCAATAAAAATGCATGCATTTACGCACCAGTAACACCCTGTATAACTTTCCCTGACCAAATAAGGAGTTGAGAGTTGAACCATGTTTGGAAACATATTGCCCTTTATTTGATTTTCGTGTTTTTAAGTGCCATCCAACACTTAAGAAATGGATTTTAAGTTTTCTGGCACTATTTCTGTAAAATATGATGGTGAAAGTTGATGTTGATGTTCATGGACTCCGGAAGATCCGTTTTAAATTCTGGCTACGGCATTGAATTTTTGGGTCTCATTCTACTCTTTCCAAGCTTGTGCTATACACGCCTAGTGTGGAACAATTACTTACTACAGACCAATCAATCTGATGTCCATTGTTTATAAACCCTTCACTGAAAAAATTATTATTATTATTATTATTATTATTATTATTATTATTATTATTATTATTATTATTATTATTATTATTATTATTATTATTATTATTATTATTATTATTATTATTATTATTATTATTATTATTATTATTATTATTATTATTATTATTATTATTATTATTATTATTATTATTATTATTATTATTATTATTATTATTATTATTATTATTATTATTATTATTATTATTATTATTATTATTATTATTATTATTATTATTATTATTATTATTATTATTATTATTATTATTATTAATTATTATTATTATTACTATCATTATCATTATCACTATCATTTTCATTATCATTATCATCATTATTATCATTATTATTATTATTATTATTATTATTATTATTATTATTATTATTATTATTATATCATCATATCATTATTTTTAAACATAGGGAACATCATTTGCAATTTTTTGTTGTGAATAAATCGCTGTCGTTCACGTTATGCACACCTACACAGGGTGTTAAAGTTACGAGTGCTCAGGTTTCGCATGATGGTAAATTCAATATGACAAACAAAAAAGTCCAGTAACAAATGCATCTCTCGCGAAAGGTAAATGAGATAAGTGAATGCTATTGAATGTATTATCTGCACAGTCTAGCAGCAGAGTAGGACTTAACAGGCGAATGTTTTGTTTACTAATCGGCTTCGCTACCCCATGCAAGCGTTCACGCGTGAAAGTCCAAAGTAGGGCAGGACTCGAAAGTTGGTTTCACCACGTGCCTGTGTTTGTTACTAAGCAGGTGCCAGAAATACCTGAACAACGGTGCTCTTGCTTGATATAGGTGAGTAATTTGTTTTTAATGCGTTATGTTAACTGTGTTAGAAAGAACATACGCGACAAGCCGTACTATATTTACTACTGACACAGGAACCAGCCTCGCCGTGCGGCCGCGCGTTGCGAAACCGGCCTCGCCAACGATTATTCGCCCTGTACCATATGGTAGGAGTTATAAAACCTATGACCAATTTTCATAAGATTATGTCTCACGTGAAGAAATTTACCATTTTGTAAACTTGTATCAGAAATGTGGAAATAATCGCAGAGCATCAAATTGTGTGTACAATTAAATTCCTATAAATTTTCCCCGAAAACTCCCAAAACAGCTAAATAAAATTGACTTTGTTTTGATGGACGTACTTTTGAACATAAGAATACTTAGGACATAATTCAGAAGCGTTGCCCAACCTATAAAAGCCATGCACATCTGGATCTAATTATCATGATTAGACTGGTAACAAAGCAAAACAGTGCGGCAAGAAAAATACTACAAGTATTTAAATTATAGTAATGAATGATCTAAACCAGGTCTAGGGAATAGTACTCTCAAGGTGTCAAGCCATTTCCCTACTCCCCCTCCCACCGTGACCGCCATAACAGAAAACCGGTTCCACCTAATGCGTGTATGTATGTATGTGTGTTAGTACCTGCTGCAGGTAAGGAGGGGAGGGACTACTCTGTTCACACCTTCGGAGTACTCTTCCCCAGGTACGGTTGAAACTCTAAGACAGCATTATCCCATCATTGTTCCGTGGTGAACAGACAAGGTGCTCTCTGGCTAAAATCTGTCTTTGGAGTAGAGTGTGAAAGTTCTGCATAATATTTTCTGAGTCTTTAATTATCTTTATATGAAATAGATAATTATTTTCAGCAATAGATTAAAATATTTTATTGAATGCAGAGAGCTTGTTTCTAAAGTATGATAGAATAAACATGATTTTTGTTTCGGTAAGAAACTAATATACTAATTCATAAAAGCACCTTTTACTCCGCAAAGGAAGTTACAATAAATATTAAGCTTTCTTTTCAGTTTTAAAGACATATATACAATTATCCTCACCTGCAATAATATTTTCCTAGCATCATTTGTAACACACTTTTAAGTAAAAGTACTTGTTCTATATAAACAATTCGGTTGTACGTGCATTCACTTTAGTTTTCAGTGAACCTGCCACTGTGAGGAAACACTACCACATCGCTCAGACTAGACAATATCGTGTTGGTCCTATATAGAATAACTGCCACTGTGGTTATAAGGTAAATCATCCAAATAAGATATAGTCTCCTAATAAGAGACATCGATGTATTCGGCCGACAACGTGCTGCTGCATGGAAATACTTGTAACAGAATGCTTTTGTTTGGATGTCACATTGTTGTTTGTGTGGTGTTGGTAATGCAAGTAGTTGCAAACTGAAAAGGAGAAAACTTTGTTGCACAGGTTTGAAATTTTTTTTACCATATTCTTCAAAGGCATGAAGCTCTACAAAGATAAGTTCTAAGTACAGTTAAATTACTTATAGATAATATAGGATCCATAGAGGTTGTGATGAGCGGATTTAGTAAAATCTACAATAACGCCTTTGAACACAGGCAGCCACGAAATGTCAGTGTACTTTGGATCCTAATATGAGAGACCACGTGGTCAGAGCAGCTGATGATGCAGATGATGTTTATTTTGTACTGGATCGTATTCTGAGGACACGTAAGGGAGAAAATGGGCACCACGTGTGATATGCCATCGAAGGACACATGAATGTACTGTTGCTGAGCCATTGTTGTTTGGAGCGAGAATTATTGATTTGTTGTAATGTAACACATTTTAGTAATGTCTTTATTCTTTCCTTACGCATTTATCATCCATTAATGTAGTTTTTGTGTTTATCAATAAAAGTAAGAACATTGATGATGGTATCTCTTATTTGGACACTTCCGAAAATCCACGTTTTTCTTGCTTTTCATTTCCAAGGAATTTGTATAAATAACAGCCAGTTATTAGTCATACACTATATAAATTGCAAATAGAAGCTTTTAGGAATGCAAAGCACCATCTAGACGTAAATATAGCTACATTTTTAAGAGTATCTCTTATTAGGGTACTTTACCTATTATTGCATTTGTTACACGTTTAACTGCCTGTCTTATCTTGTATTGGTATAACTCTAAAGCAAATATTATCTCATTTAGTGATGTATTATAAGGAAAGATGCATCACTTAAATGAAAATTAGGAGACAAGGAGACTCAATGTAAACATATACAGTATTTGGCTCAGGAGTTTAGCTATGACCTTGTGATTGACACAAGCGAACCTGAGATAGCGCTCTGTTGTTTTGCTCTCGCTCTGATGTGTTGCCCCATGCTTCAAAAGTGATTTGTTCTTTGTTTCCTGGGACAATAAGTATTACGCGAAGCGTAAGCACCTCTACTACATTTTATGACCACAACAAACAAAACAATTATTTCAATAATATCACTAATGAATTGTGTCTAACGGAGACTCCAGGAATCACAGGATATATGGGGAAGGTCAGGTCATATCAGACGGCGGGTGGTATCGGACAAGGGTAGTTTTTAACCTTGGGAATAGATGGTAGAAGCGAACGGCCAACTCACAGTGTTCACCAGCATCAGTTGAGATTCAGCATTTCCAGTGAGACATAGCACCATTTTGTCCTTGCTTCGTATTTCGGTGACATGGAGTTAAGTTTTATTCAGGATACAGTCAACAAATGTAAGTGAAATTTCATTTTATGCATTTTAATAAATTCATTACCTTAGGTTTATAAACTATGAACTTAAGTGCAATTGTTTTAAAAACCAACGTGAATCCTTCTTATGAATTAAGGCGTCGTTCGGATGGTATCAGGCACATAGCTGGCGGGTGGTATCGGACACTTCATTTTATGATTCATAATTTTTCTAATATTTTTTAGATTCATTCTAGGTAAATGGGCAAGATGCGGTGCCTTTGGGAATAAAGAAACATGATATTGGCAGTAGACAGTGCCATTCGAGAGGCCAGTGAGAAATTGTCAGTTCCCAAAAGCACTTTAGGGGAGCAAATTAAAGCTCTTGGAGCTGGAAAAGAGATTCCACGAAAATCGTACACTTCAAACAAAGGAACGTCTCACAGATCATTCACGGATGAGCAAGAAAATGAACTGCATAACCATGTGGTGGCTCTAGACGGTTAATGGATGAGGCTAAATCAAGTTCTGACTTCCACTCCACACAAAGAACAAACGGAAGAAAAGCGAGCACGGATAGAAATCCAAAAGCGGAGGAACAAGACCAAGACCAAGAGTAAATCAGTTAGCACTATAAAGAAAGCACTTCAGTTTAATGACAACACAAAAGATAAAACTACTCGCTACATCATCTGTAGGGAAAATTTCAGTGAAGATTGGATACAGTGTAGTGATTGTTATGATAGGGCCCATGAAAACTGTGCAGACCTAGAGAAGGATGCTTTATTTCATAACTAAGATATTTGTATTGAAACCGAAATTATAATGTGAGTACAAGTAATTAATAATAGAAAGGAGTAGAAGGAGATCCTAATCGATAGTTAAGGGGAAGCCTAGGCAGATTAGATGAGTGATAAGATTACAATTGTTTTGCGAGCAAAGCCCAAAAAATCCGCGGGCTGATTCGTGTCTTGCCATGACGTGGTCAAAAGTTGACCAATGGAAATCGCTTCGTTCGTGTCGCACACGCAAACACATGCAACGTAACTCACAGCCCGCGCACGTGCAACTTTGTGACTTGTACGTAAGCTGGCGCGTTACATAGTTCGGCGGTTGCTAAAGGGTGACAAAGTTCAGGTATTACAACGTTGCAGTTGAAGTCACAAAGTTATATTCTATTTAGATATCGTCGGCAGTTCTCTACAAATCTGGAAAATTGCAAATAAAGTCAAATGTTCGCTAACTCTTCGTTTGGTTCCATTCCTGCCACAACTCACGCATACCCTGCGGATTAGGACCTCGTGCTAGAGCTAGTTGGATACAAACACAGGATAGGAGATATCCTGGCGACGAGATCTTTCAGATCTTAAAGACGACGTCTCCGACCCAGGGGAGAGGAGTGTGTGTACCTCAACTCGCACATACCCTACAGATCAGGACCTCGTGCTAGAGCTAGTCAGATACAAACACAGGATAGGAGATATCCTGGCGACGAGATCTTTCAGATCTTAAAGACGACGTCTCCGACCCAGGGGAGAGGAGTGTGTGTACCACAACTCGCACATACCCTGCAGATCAGGACCTCGTGCTAGAGCTAGTCAGATACAAACACAGGATAGGAGATATCCTGGCGACGAGATCTTTCAGATCTTAAAGACGACGTCTCCGACCCAGGGGAGAGGAGTGTGTGTACCACAACTCGCACATACCCTGCAGATCAGGACCTCGTGCTAGAGCTAGTCAGATACAAACACAGGATAGGAGATATCCTGGCGACGAGATCTTTCAGATCTTGAAGACGACGTCTTCGACCCAGGGGAGAGGAGTGTGTGTACCACAACTCGCACATACCCTGCAGATCAGGACCTCGTGCTAGAGCTAGTCAGATACAAACACAGGATAGGAGATATCCTGGCGACGAGATCTTTCAGATCTTGAAGACGACGTCTTCGACCCAGGGGAGAGGAGTGTGTGTACCACAACTCACGCATACCCTGCAGATCAGGACCTCGTGCTAGAGCTAGTCAGATACCGGGACACCAAACACAGGATAGGAGATATCCTGGCGACGAGATCTTTCAGATCTTAAAGACGACGTCTTCGACCCAGGGGAGAGGAGTGTGTGTACCACAACTCGCACATACCCTGCAGATCAGGACCTCGTGCTAGAGCTAGTCAGATACCGGGACACCAAACACAGGATAGGAGATATCCTGGCGACGAGATCTTTCAGATCTTGAAGACGACGTCTTCGACCCAGGGGAGAGGAGTGTGTGTACCACAACTCGCACATACCCTGCAGATCAGGACCTCGTGCTAGAGCTAGTCAGATACCGGGACACCAAACACAGGATAGGAGATATCCTGGCGACGAGATCTTTCAGATCTTAAAGACGACGTCTTCGACCCAGGGGAGAGGAGTGTGTGTACCACAACTCACGCATACCTTGCAGATCAGGACCTCGTGCTAGAGCTAGTCAGATACAAACACAGGATAGGAGATATCCTGGCGACGAGATCTTTCAGATCTTGAAGACGACGTCTCCGACCCAGGGGAGAGGAGTGTGTGTACCACAACTCGCACATACCCTGCAGATCAGGACCTCGTGCTAGAGCTAGTCAGATACAAACACAGGATAGGAGATATCCTGGCGACGAGATCTTTCAGATCTTAAAGGCGACGTCTTCGACCCAGGGGAGCGGAGTGTGTGACAGTATAAAGGCCTAAAACCATGGATATGGACATTTTACATTAAAATGCTACAAATTAAGATTGTCCGATACCACCCTCCAGTTTTAAAATACATAAAAATGTGGATGTTTTTAATATGAAAATTATGAGGTGATAATTTTCACTATTCAAAGGACAACCTAAAATATATACAGTTCAACCTGCTTTATACGTAAACCAGTTCTACGTAATTCGTATTTATACGTAAATGTTTGTAGGTCGCGGCAAAATGTGATTTAGAAACGCGTTAATAAAAACTTATTTATACGCAATGCATTTATCCGTAATTCGCAGTTGTACGTATTAAATCTAAAGGAAATATAACTGAGTTTTACATAATAGCAGTGAGCATGCGACATAAGTTATCTTAAAATAAACTCGAGGCGTATTTTCCTTATTTCTGTTGACGAAGACCCAACCTGAGCGGGCGGCTTTCAACGCGACAATGTTGTAGCAACAAACGAGAAGTAATCACAAAGATTTTCCGTATCTGGCGTTTACTGTTGAGCAGCGGTTTTGTCTTTCAGTTCCCAGTTGCTTTTAATCAGCCATGGAGGATAGAAAAAAGGAAATGGTATACCTACACTAGATCAGAAAGTAAAATTCATATGAGAGGTGGAACTTGATCCACACAAAACCAAAATTGCTCAGATTTAGGAATTGTTTATACGTAGTCATCAGTAATACAATGAGGTGTATGCACTTAATGCAAGAAAAGTGAAACAAGCCAAATTAACTGACTTCTTTAAAGTGGGACTAAGTTCAAAATAATGTTCTTCATACATATATTTGTGCTTTGTAAAATTTTACACTGTATTGCTTTTTTTTAAAACAAATATGATGCATTATAAAAGTCTCAGTTGTAAGTAATTCTGAATTATAAGTAATGTTGCCTCTTCCCTTTGATATACTATAAATTAGGTTCAACTGTATTGTTATAAGGCTAAAGTTTAATAATAATGTGAAATCTTTAGTATAACTTCATCCAGGAAAGGTTGTAGCATAAAAACCTTAACTGTCCGATACCACCCGACCTTCCCAAACTGCTTGTGGTTCAACTGCATTGTAGACAATCATTTTGAACTATTAGCACCTTTCCAAGAAGCTCCCTCAGTCCACGCACGTTTGCATGTTCAAGGACAAAGGCACTCTCCTGAGTAAGCGACAGTATATGGTATTGCTTGCCACAAACAGATGTGTTTCAATAGAATTCAGCAGAATTGCAGTTTGACAAACGTAGGTAATTGGAAATGAGTGAAGGTCGAGGTGACCACGGTAAGGGCCGCTTAACCTTGAGAGTACGGTACTTGAAGATGGTACAGTAGCGTGATCTAAGACGGAGCTCATAAATGTTCCAATAAATTGCATTATAGCTGTCGAAAGCTCGGCAGGAAGTTATGGTTTACAATGTTGTTGAACACACTTTCGGTTGCGTCACAGCGGGACATGGAACATTACAAATAAAACCACGGGGAGTATTCATTCGTGAGTTACGATAAAGCATTGCTCTTTTATTTTCCTTCACAAACTTTGTTCTCACATCAAAGCTTTTGGAACGCTTCCGAACTCTACATAATTCTCTAGTTAATTCTTAAGTGTGATTACAAAATTACCTACCCTAGTATATACCTACTGTTTTATTCAATATGTAATTATACCTTACTATTACACCAAATTTCAATACAATTTTGGGGAATGATGCTTTATGATTGGTTTCTACTTAATCTACGCTCTATTAAGATGTAATTAACTACATATTCCTAATTTATGAATATAACTTATTAAAACAGTTTATTAACCTTATGGTTAACTAATTAGGGTATAATATCACTATTTTTTATATTTTAAGTGATTATTACGTGTTATTTTGTTATATTTTTACTCCTTATGTATGCATTAGAAGATCATCTCCCTATAGCGGTGGTAACGCTACTGCTGGTTCGATTCCCGGTACTGGTGGGGATAATCTTCCGCTGGAAGAGCTAGTCCGGGGTGCACTCAGCCTCGTTATGTCTTAGAGGGGCCAATTGAAGAGCTGCATGATTTAGATGACCACCTACACCGGCTGGGACGGCCCGGAACACTAACTACGTCCACCCTCCAGTACTGCACCCCACTCGTGACGCCCGTGGTGAGCAGAGGCTGGGGATCAGCGTGTGGCCGTTAGGTTTTGGCCCGGAAAAGAGCGTTGCACCGTGGGGTTAGTTTTCTATGCTTTAGGAGAACCTCAGCAAAAGTACGAGAGAATTATTTTCACCAAGAAGACCGAACTAAGAACCCTGGACAGCTTCAGTCAGTACTTTGGAACCTCTTGAATAAGCAAGGTGCATTTTATAGATCTGTTTGTGACTCTGGAACTTAGTTCCTCTATACCTAGTAAAGCTCGTGTATTATACTAGATAATGCACTTATTATCCGCATGTTGATTTAGTATGTATGCTGCTTTAATGAGTAGGTATGGATCGCTGGAAAAGTCTGCAGTCTGCCTTATGGTTCATGTTTCAACGTTTACCAACAAAATCCATTCCGAAATTAGCACAACAGGTGGGAATTTCTGAACCTTCTGCACTTAGAGCAACAAAATTCTTAATACTAAAACCGTATAAGTGTACAAGTGTCCATGCTTTAAAACAAGGTGGCCCAGTATCACAAATGCATGAACTGACAGAAGAAGAGAAATCATATGGGTGGTTTCAACAAGATTCTGCTCCTGCCCATACAGCAGAGGAGTCCATGAATAAAATTAGGGAAATGTTTGAAGACAGAGTGATTAGTGCTGGTGTATGGCCCTCTCGCTCCCCCGATCTAACAGTGTGTGATTTTTACTTGTGGGGTAACCTGAAAGACAAAGTTTACTAGGCAAATCCTCATACATTGGAAGAACTAAAACAAAATATTACAAATAAAATCGGAAACATTACAGTGGCCCAACTTAACCGTGTGAATCAGAATGTGTTCTCCCGATATAATGCTTATTTAGCCTCGCGAGGGTGGACGACATTTCCAGCATCTTCTATAAGGAAAGTGTTATACATGCTTTACGTGTGGCGTTCATGTAGGAGCAAAGCCGACTGTGGCACACCCAATCGCGCTCAGGCAAAATGCCGTGCGCCCGTTAGGTTTTAAATGAATAACCATGTATCACCGCAGCATATGCCTACTGATTCGCAGAAAAACCTCGAAGTAAACCATGGATAGGAATCGAACCCGGGACCTCCTGAATGTTACCCTCACATGTTACCGTTAAGTCAATTCGTTCGGTATACATGATAATAGTAAATGTTGCCAGTATTATGGGTAGTTTCTGAGACACTTTGTGCTTTGTCGAGTATTACTGTATGTAATAAACAAGGATGACGATGGAATACTGTGTGAAAGCAAAATTAATATTGTATAGTTATTTATAGAGTTGTAGTAAGTTAGAGTGTATTATTTTATTTCAATATTTAATAGTAGAGGCTAAAAGGTCATCCATATTTCTTTTATTTCCACCCAAAATGAAAGGAAACAGCCACGATGCACCTACCCATGTTTTCAGTTGCAATAACTACTCAAAGACTAAAATAATATTTATAATTTTTCATTCATCTGTGCATCGAGAATCAGCTTCTAGGATATATCTATAACTACTGAACCAGGCATATTTTCTTTCTTTTTTTTTTTTTTTTTTTTTTTTTTTTTCCAGTTTCATAAATACTTAATTTAATCTCACTTTATAAGCTTTGTCTGCTGACTATCTGTATTACTCAATCCAATTTTTTGTATTACTTTTTATGTTTTAACAAGCGAACTCCCTTCTCACTTTTTCTTCTTGTGCCTTAAAGAGTTTATGATACTTTCCTTTATGCGATGAAGAAAACCTTATATCAATATTGCAGCATACGTTTTATTACAAAGCCCTTCCTACCAGCCCTTTCCATAGACTACTCCACCTAGGTAATCACAGTATCCGTTTACACAAAGTTTCCGGAGCTTGATTAAATTTTCCAGCCTCACTCTGTATCCTGTATTTCCATTCCGTAGTATAGATTCAACTGCAGCGAAACAAATTCTTTCAAAGGACCTTATTCTGAAAACTGGTACTTTGCTTCTCCAAAGTTTTCCTTTCCTCAATGAACTTTTCTTCCATTACTTTTTAGTTAACCACCAAGTAATCAAATCTCATCCTCACCTCTGTCGCATTGCTGGGTATAGGAATTCTTAAGCAGTTGGCTTCAAGTTATCCACACTCCAACCTTGTCAGTACAAAGAATGCAAAACAAGGGAGGCCAAGGGTCAGTGACTGGCAATCTGAATATTGTCTGCAAACGCCAAAACACTTCGAGAGATGGGGTGGTTTATCATTTCCTCGTCTGTAGACAGTTCAACCTTATTTCCTTCCGACCTGTCTTTAGTGCTTAGGAATTTCTGTTCCTGCTCATTACCCTATATTCTCTGCATTCATTATGCTTTCTATAAGCCATGAGTTTGATGTGTTACTTTCGCTGCTACTCACCTGGAGGAGGTATTACATACCATAGAAATACAGGCATTGAGGCTTTGCATAGAAAAATGCCCTTTACTTCCTAAAATGAGACTCTAGCAGTTTTGGTTAAATATCACAATTTTTTTCATATTGATATAAGGAACAAAATACACTTCCCGTATTTTCTGTGTGCAGCCTGTGAAGTTCCCTTAATTTTAATTGAATTTTGAATAATTATGAAAACATAAGAATGGTTCGACATAGCATCAGATTCACCTACTGTTCTAAGGTGTCTAAAATGTTATAAAATTCCACAGCGATGGCATTCTGAAAACATGGCCGATTTCTCGTCGGAGAAGCAGCACACTTCCACCAGTTATTGTTGGTGTAGACAATCTGCAGCAGCACTATGGCGAGGAATTGTGTTTATCCGTGGAAAAGAAGCAACACCTAATGACCATTCCTGTAAACTACAGACAATTCTATGAAAGTTTGCAAACAGAACAGTGATTTTTGTCTGGATGTTCATGGAGGAAAACAGTTATTGTGTTAATGTTTCATATGAGGTTAAGTGTATTGTTATTTGTTTGTTTTAATATTACATATTTGTTACTTTTTTATAGTGTTCGGGAAGGTACCGCAAAAATTGTTAAAAGGTTGTAAACAACTATGCAAATAACTATTACAACGTTTTTGCATGGAAAAGTTAGTATTTTATTCAATTTCTGAAACTTCAGCAATGTTAAGTGTTTTTTCATGCCTATGTAATTAAAGAAGCACAATGTTTTCCATATAATACAAATTGAGAACATGTGTCAATAAAACATGGCCAAAATTGTATTTTGTCTTTCCTGAAAATTTTCAGTTGTAACTTTTCGCCCGCAAGTATTCAATTAATCCCTCTCTATGGATCAACCATACAAAATTGCTGTTGAAGTCTTAGAACATAATCATTTTTTCATACCGGATGAATCTAATTCAGTTTCACATGCCTAAGTTAATTATTTAAAATGGTGACACTTTCTCTACCTAAACCAGATATATCCCTAGTATACTGACTATTTTTAAAATATTTCAATTCTGTTGTTTTTAATTTAAAACTTAAGCTTTGTTTTATAAAAATTGCCAGAACTAGGTTTCTATCAGCAAAAACAATGTTATGAATTTATTTTTGAATTAGCAAAGCAATTTTCCTAGATATTTTTTCTCTCAGAAAAACTATCAAACAGAGGAGCAGAACTCTGCCCAATTCCCTAAATTATGCACAAAACGTTTCATTGAAATCCCTTAATTGGTTTCTGAACTGGCAAGACTGAGGTTTAGAAAAGTGTATTTTGTAGGAAATGTATAACTTTGCTATCTAATGTTAGGTGAGTTTTTAACTATCTAAAACATAGTGCAGCAATTTGCCTTTTAAATAATCACTCTGAAACTAATGTGGATATTTCAATAATTATTTTTGTAAAATACATTTAAATGTTTGCTGCATCCAATAATATATAGTTTTAACTTACAACCTGTCTCAACCTTATTCTAGTCAGAGACAATTGCATTTCTAAATAGGTACCAAATGCAGGATTTGTTTGCATTATGCTATGAACTATGAACATGCACCTCTGCCGATGGCACCAAAGCCTTCCCTACATACGCAGAACATCGCCCTTGTGTATGAAGCTTGCAAGGTACCTACTTCCGATACCTAGCAGGTAAACGGCTGAGAAGCATTGTAACACACCATAAAATACCGTCGGCTGTCCTATAAAGGCATCCTATAACTGCTAGTTTTCTTTTAGGTCACCGATAGTTTTTGTGTTGTGAGGCAGGTAGCTAATGGACAAAGTAAGACCATATATCATATTTGCCACTGGGTCTATGTTTGGAGAACACGAAGGAATACCGTGGGAATACGCTGCACTGACCTCTGTGTGGGGCTGAACAGTCTTATGAGACAATTTTCTATTTGTCATTAGGTATGTGTAAGATTTTATATAATTTGAGTCAAAGCGATGACGACGGCAACGACGGCGATGATGATGATCATGATCATGATCATGATGATGGCGGTGGTGATGATGATGATGATGATGATGGTGGTGATGATGGTGATGATGGTGGTGATGGTGGTGATGATGATGATGATGATGATGATGATGATGATGATGATGATGATGATGATGATGTGATGATGATTGGTCTGCATAGCAGCAGCTGTATATCAGTTGATTTGTACTGGTGATACTGGAGTAAAATCTGATCCGTTGCACTCACATGACTTTCTCTGCTCTTGTACTAACCATTTTTACAAACCTTATTCCTCTATTTCTTCATGCTAATACAGATAAACGTTTGTAGAAATCATCTTATTCCTCATTTTCTTGTAGGTACAAGGGGAATATGGAAACACATAATAAATTGTTAGCAAGATGTGCATTTTTGTGTAGTAAGATTTGCTCTATCTCATACGGTTTACCAGTTATATGAAAGTCATCCAGAGCAAACAGGACTACATAGTCTATAGTCAAAAAATTCAAAATTTACATTTCATGTGCCATAAAAATATCTTAAACATTTTAATCAAAATCGTTAGTCATTTTCGAGAAAATCAAAATTTTCGAAGAATTTTCCATGTAAAGGGTAGTTTAGGGTAAACGAATTTTCTTCAAAATCTTCGTGTCGCATCCTTAAAAGATATTAAACTTAAATACCAATTTTGGTTTTTAACCGACTTTTCTTTTTCGAGTTATACTGCCCACAGACTAACAGACACACACGCCGATCTTTTTTCTAAAAATGGCCTTTTAGGATTCAGGGACCTCAAAACATATATTTTCGGTGAAATCTCGACATCGAATTTGTGGGTGGAATACTTCCTCTACTTACTATAGTGTGTGTAACGGAGGGGGACGCCTCGCCCACTGTGACCCCGATGTGGATCTATTGCGGGCTACCCCCCCCTCCCCCCCTCCCCCCCAGGAGGAAGGGATGAAGCGAAGTGAGACCGGAAGGCACGTCGGAGAGCGAAGCACCACAGACGCATAGAAGTCTCTAACAGTTCCAGATTGTGATACCCGGCGCACACCCGAGGGCATACCATCCACCCAGGGAGAGGGCGACGAGGCGACCCTAGCGGCTCGGGAGAGTTTCCAATGAGCAAGCAATTACGCCATCTGCCCGCTAACGCCGGAATCAACTTCACTACCAATCGAACCTGGAAGAATACAGTGAAGGGGAATGAGAAAGAAAGGAAAAGGAAGCTGTGGAGAAGAGATGAAAGCACCCCAGCATTCGCCTAGGTGACATGGGCAAATCACGGAAAAATCCATGTCAGAGTACGAGGCCACGGGGATCGAACCCGCGACCTCCCTAGTGGGGGCCACGGATCTTACCACTATACCTTACCTACTATACGTAGAAGAGAAGGCAAAAATAATGGAAAATGTATCAATAACTGCAATTAATAATTTCCATATGTTAAAATCAATCCTTAGTGTAAGCAGCAGACGCTAAAATTTGTCATGATAATAAGGAGTCATTAGCTAACTTCCTTGTTAAGCAAAAGCAATAGGTAAAATTAGTAATGCAGCGTTTACGAAAGAGATGGCTCGCGTGGGTTCGATTCCTGGTGCTCGTCCACTCTGACCATAGGCGACACGGCAAATGCTGGGATGTTGTATCCTCTCCCATTTCGTCTCCCTCTTTCACGTTACAGGACAAACAGCGGGGCTGTGTCGATCAAAAGTGGGCAGATGGAATAGAAGCTTGTGATTTGGATCTTCTCGGCTCCGCCAGAGGGTGGCCTCCGAGCCTCCACTTCGAGTCGAGTTTTCCTCGCCTCCCGCTAGAGGGGAACCTCCAGTGGGCTGGTCCGGGTGTTCAATCCAGTAATTGTTAGTGAACTCTACGCTCTCTGTTATTTCCGTTGATCAGTCCTTTAGCCCATACTCTCCTGCAGTTCCTTCATCTCATCCCTTCCTACCGGGGGTGTATTTACAAAAGACACAATCGCCCGGTCGAGGTGCTACGTGTACGCTTCGTACGCCTGATCTCATCCCATCCCAAAGCAATATTGTTACCGCGCGTAGACAAACATTTTGAAAATTGGAAAGGATACAATTCTGAGAATAGAGAGACACCGAGTGAAATTTGTGGCTCATGGTCAAATGGGAAGCTTCAAACCTGGAAAGTAATGTAGGAACTTTGCTAAGGATTCAAGATTGTAGGCACAACTTAAATTGATAAAAGAGCACGTATTTGTAAAATCCATGTCTTTTCCTTCGTGTTTTATGATCTTACAGAAGTGTTTACTGTGTTTGATTATTATCGGCAGTCCGAAGCGCCTAAGGACCTCGCTCGGATCACACAGATTTAGCGATCACCGGCTAGGAACCTTCCGGTTAAGATTTCACCAACTCACAGAAAATAATGCTTCTCATTATTATTTCTCTAAAGTTCCTTTAAGTTTTGATACATCAGGAGTTGGAAGGTTTAATAGTTCAGCAGTCCCGAGATAAGATTCAGAAACAGTTAAGGATACCCATCTGTGAAATTTTGAAAATCTACAGTTTTCATTGGATTGATTTGAAATTTTAGCACAACAATCACTGTATAGTGAGGAGTACCTGTGCAAAATTTCATACATTTAGTCAGATTAGTTGCTAACATATTAATATATTATTACATTTTTTAGTACTTGTATAAATGGTTTCCCATGATGCAATTTTGATTTGAAAAACTTAATAATTTTCAGTTATGTTCTGTAATAGAATGTTAGCAAATTGATGAGATAATTTCTTAATCTTGTTATTAGTTTGGATAAAAATAAATTTTAAAATTTAAAATCATTATTTTTTTCATTTAAATTTCGAAATGTAAACTTTAATATTTAATTACTCAGCAGTTATTCACGTTATGAAAAAATTATCTCATCATTTCTTTTTAATGCTATTTCTAAGCAGGTACACCAAATTTCATGCATAAGTACTGAAAATTGCATCATGTGGAGCATTTTAAAGAGCAAACAGTGCTAAAAATAAAAGCATGGAAAAACTAAGTTTGAAGTCATAGCAAGGATAATGGAACTGTATGGATTTAAATGGACACGACCACTTACAAGCAATCAGTTAGACGGCCACGTGACATAGTTAAAACGGCCGTAAGGCTATAAAAAGGATATCACAATAAAGCAGAAGATTAATACTATTTGATAAAACAAAAATTCATTTTTGGAAATTTTTGAAATTTTAAGCCTTTTTTCACAGATGCGTATCCTTAAACAATCGGCAACTCACTTCAAATAGATCATTGCTTGTCTCAAGTACATTTACCAGTCAACTTAACAGGTGCTGTTTATCCTCTCTCACTCCCATGCATACTCACAGTTCATCACTGGAGCAGCTGGCAGACATCGGAGACGGCGTCAAAAGAGTGACGCACCAGGGAGTCATTATTACTGACCATGGCGGTTGCTCCTTTACAACGGGTGCTAATGGTGATTAGGCTTATCACCAGATGCGGCGAATAAGGTACTTGATGCGAATATGGCCAACTTGCTCTTCTACTGGTAATTGTTAACTTTACCAAGAGATGGCACCAGAATGTCAAATTGCGAGGTATGTAGTCTCCTTAGACAGCGCTGTTTGGGGGATAATTTGAAAACCCAGCCGATGGAACAAGGACATTTGAGTTTTGTCAACGGATCGAGGAGCAGTTATAATCCTAGTGTTGTTGAGGTTCTTATTTATTTCCTTGCATGTAATTAGTGATTATTGTCCATACACCGCATATTATAGTTTATTCTATGGTCTTTCCTGACATCCAGTGCTTCTTTCAAATATGTTCTAATTAACTGACAAATGAACTTCTTTTTCGAGAGGTCCTGCAGTCATACAATATGGCCAATCGACTGTAAAAAAGAACATGGAAAAGTCTCAGCCTGCAAAAGAAAAGGCATCACGACCTGGACCTTAAAAAATGGTGGATTGGGGAAAATGTTTCACCAAAATGATTCACAAATGTCTATAAAACATTTATATGAAGTGGTTGGAAATAAAGATCTAGATGTACATTTTACAACAAATCTCAGATTCGACAGACACACTGAGTTAATCGTATAAAAATCGCTAAAATGCCTTGGCTTCATTATTCCAAATTCCTATTCATTTACAGAAAAATCTTTAATTCAGCTCTATAACTCATTTGTGGGACAATATCTCGAATGTGCATCAACTATTTGGAATCCTAAAGCATGTCAATGCATAATCAAAATTTTTAAAAAAACTGCATATTACCCAACTTCCACAAATTATGAAACCCTTTTACTAACATTCAAAGTTAAAACTCTGAATTTTAGAGGGGATATTGAGGGATTAATATTTCTGTATAAAATATTACATTCTATTATTGATGATATTAATATTACAACAAATATATTACTTTATGTAACCAATAAAATCAGCATATTCAAGAGGCTTTTCTGCATCTCCAGAGCAAATACAGAAATCCATAAAAGTTCACCATTACACAGAGTTATGTATTTATATACGAACTTCATTATTTCGATGTAGATATTTTCAACAGGTCTGAAACTCAATTAAAAATGCCATAACTTCTAACTACTTACTCGTAGATTAGTAAATTACAGAAATTGGTAGAAATAGTAATATCTGCAATTACTTACCATGCCATCTCCACATTTATTTTTTCTTTTCTTTTTTATTTCATAATTGTTTTATTCCTTATTTTTCCCTTCTGTATTACTTTGTGTTGATTGATGCTTTTCTTGTGTTTTATTTGTGTATAAATATTTCTGTATGTAAACACTGTATATGATGAACATTGTAATTGGGCTTCTAAGTCTGTTATATTCTTCTTTTCCTGCTTACCCTCCTCTTATGTAGGACTTACACCCCGTAGGACTTGTAAACCAGTGCCTAGGGTCAGACGCCTGTCGGGGAGCACAGGAACCTATGGACCGGTCAGAGTGAACACCTGGAAGCGGGTGGTCAGCCAAGCACCAGGTACGATAGGAAGAGAACGAGATGAAATGCAGGCGCAATCGATTATTCGAAAGGTGATAATGGAGCAATTGGTGGAATGAGTGGCGGAGGAAACCGGAAACCCGCCCTGACGCCACTTCGTCCACCACGGATGCCACATGCGGGTCCCTGGGATAGAACCCGGGCCGCCTAGGGGGTAGACAAACGCGCTAACCGCTCGGCCACAGCGCCGCCGTCTGTTATGCTCATAAGAATATATAAAATACATAACTCAGAAATCAAAAATGTCATTTTTACCTAAAAACTTAGTCCTAGGGTTCCTAACATGCACCACCGCTTGGTCGAACAACAGAGGCAGAACACACACGCCCCTCTCTGCTATGTACGCGTAGGCAGAGAAGATTGGTAAAATGCCCCGTGAAGCATGTATGGAACCAAGTGTACTGCCAAGGAAAAAATGATTGAGCGCATTTGAAGAACAGAATATTTTGAAGTTCTACTTCATGTGGCAGCGCAGTTTACACAAGTCGATATTGGACACTCAAATAGGCTGTGTCCGATACACGATAATATATGGATCAGGGACTATAAATAAACTCGGCTGCATGTTGGAATATCGACTTGTGTAAACAAACCCCATTGCCGCACAACATGGAACTAAAAGATATTCTGCTCTCCTAATACCTTCAATCACTTTTTCCATGGCTGTACCTACATCATCATGAACAAGTTGATTTTAGACCAAGTGGCCTGTAACGATAAACCTAGCGAAGATGGCCTTGGTCATTCCACCACTGTTTTGGTCTTCCTTGGTCCCTGTGACCAGCTGGAGTGTACTGGAATACCAATTTTGGAAGTCTAGTTCTTCCCATTCTCATCAAATTATTTTTCCATTCTCGTTGGTATTTTTCTCTCCTCAGTCAAACTTGGTCCTCCAAGGTTTTCTCTGATGTCGTAGGTATTCCTTTGGTGGTCCACTCTAGTAACTGCTAACAGTGATCGCAAGAACGCATTTGGACTGCTTCAAGTTTATGTGAATTTCTGTTATCTAAAATCCAAATTTCACTTCCATGTCTGAGCGCAACTTTTGATGTGACACTATGCAGTCTTAGTTTTGTATCTATCGTCACTGTTTGATAAAATGTCTCCTTACTACCCCGTTCAGTTTATTATATTTTTGCAACCTTGTATCAATATCACCCTTGTGATTTGCAAATAAACTTCCTAGGTACGAGAAATCAGACACTTGTTCTATAATTGCTTTCTCTACTGGTAAGTAGAGGAAGTATTGTATTCCACCCAAAAATTCGATGTCGAGATTTCACCAAAAATATGTTTTGAGACCACCTGAATCCAAAAAGGCATTTTTAGAAAAAGGTCCGTGTGTGTGTCTGTGTGTCAGTCTGTGGACAGCATAACTCAAAAACGAAAAGTCTGTTAAAAACCAAATTTGGCATTTAAGTTTAATGTTTTTCAAGGACGACACGAAGATTCTGAAGAAAATAGCCCCACCCTAAACTACCCTTTACATGGAAAATTTTTATTTTCTTGAAA
Source organism: Tenodera sinensis (assembly GCA_030765045.1). Taxonomy (NCBI): domain Eukaryota; kingdom Metazoa; phylum Arthropoda; class Insecta; order Mantodea; family Mantidae; genus Tenodera; species Tenodera sinensis. The sequence continues at coordinate 18,379,110 of CM060962.1, read as the reverse complement.
ATGGCTCTAACGATTTTGATTAGAATGTCACATGTTTAAGATAGCTGTATGACAAATGACATGTATATTTTGAATTTTTTGGCTATAGCCTATGTAGTCCTGTTTGTATGGATGACTTTTGAATAACTCGTAAACCGTAAGAGATAGACAAACTCTTACTGTACAAAAAATTTAGATATCGATAAAATACACAATTTATGTCTAAGTAAATTGTCTTGTAGAGTGAACCATGTCGGAGATATTCCTTGATATTTGTGTCAGTTTCGGAAAACTTAAAACTTTCGTGAAATGGAGCATTGTTGTGCACCTTTTTATATGTTAAGCGTGCAAAAAGAACTGTACCTCAAAGCTTTAAAAGATTTGACTATCGCTCAAAGCCTAATGTATTCTAATATTCCCCTTGTACCTACAAGGAAATAAGATAATTTGTAAAAATTTTTATCTCAACTCACACGAAGAAGATAGAGGAATAAGAGTTTGTAAGAATGGTTAGTACAAGAGTAGAGAAAGTCATGTGACTGCAACACATCAGATTTTTTTTTCCATCGATCACGATTTTCACACGTTGTTTATTTTTCTCGTACATTGTCATTGTTTTAGATTTTGAAGTAGAAATTCTCATATCATATTTGCTGGCGATTTTGAATAGTTGCCACGTTGCTGTCTTCAGGATTTGAGAGTAAAATTTGATCATCCGCATATAATATTGTTTGGACTGTTTTATTCCTTGTCAACGGAATTCCGATAAGGAATTCAGGGACACGGAGTGAAATTTTGGTCAAAATTGTCAAAAAGTCGAAAATTATTTTTTTACCTTAAAATGTTCCTGGAACACCTGTGCATTTGGATCAGCTAACATTTTTCATATCCCCCACTCCATGTGGTCATTACGGCCCAGCTCTCTTCCCTTAACGTACACAGGATGTTCCTATATAAAAGCCTGATTTTCTCAAAACTACATTTCTGCACATTCCAAAAGAAGGTCGCGCCTGAATTTTGGTTCAAATTCAATGAAAATTTCCAAAAGCATTCACAAATAGCAGCTAAACAAAACTATGTTTCAATATTGACGTTATCATTAACATGAATTCCAAAAACATTTTTTTATGAAAAAATCAATAATTTCTAAGATTAAATTTTCTTTGTCATTAAAAAAATATGTACAGCATAATCATCAAACGTATTTGAAATATCTCTCCATACAATTGTTACCCAAGTTTTAGAGTACCAGTTCTGCCAATATAAATGAATTTTGAAAAGTCAATAGACGCAAGCTCTATTTTGAAAATTTACCTATTAAATTCATAAAATAATTTATATATCATAAACTAGTTATCCAATTTTAATTAAATTTGGTGTACCTCCTATTCTCATATAAATACAAACACTAAAAATTTCAGAAAAATCTATCAAGAAAAGTGGAACTTTCAAATTTCACTCCCAGTGTCCCTTAAGAAAATATGTAATAAAACCATTTCTACAGATCCCTATGAACGTGTAGTAGATAGAAGAATAGGCGTTTGTAAAAATAGTTACAAGAGTGAGCACAGTAATTGATCAAAAGCTTTTGTTTGATCAATAAGAGGCCCGTCATGAAATTCTGGGTGGTGATTCAACTGGCTTTGTACGTCAGGGGGCAGAAAGTAGTGATGCCAATTTAGTTGCTTTTAAACTAAATCTGGTCTTTCTGGGAAGAACTTTATTTGTCAAAATTTATAAATTTAACATTGCTAGTATAGGGATTTAGTTGTTTGATAAACTGCATTTGGTTGGACAGAAATGTTTTTAACGTTGACAACACAGAAATTTAGTGGATTTCTTATTTTTGTCTGGTTATTTTTCTTGATCCTCTATTGGCAGCACTGGCAGAAAGTGCCTATGAACATCACTACTACAATACAGAATTAAGAGACTTCCTATATTTCGCTTCATAATATTATCACTATAGTTTTTGTGAAGAAGGTCACAGACGGACTCAAATTTGCTTGTTTATTGCAGTAATTAAGCTAGACTTGTAAATAGTATATACTACAAACAGATCAGCAACAATAATACGTTATCGAACACCATAGAAGAGTTTCAGAAGGGATAGTGGCCTTGTGATTTACTCTCTGGATAGTGGATCACCTCACCAACAGATGTCACTACCTTACAGTCTCACGCAGAGCAACTGCAGGAGTTTGGAGTAGATGGCGCACGTGCTCCCGCCATGCTTACAGGAAGTTCAGTTGACTGTGGCACAGATGCCGCTAGCGCAAAGGCGAAATAGAGAAGTATGACTCTCGTGCCATCTATTGGTTCATTGCCGTTTACAGTGAGAATTCAAAACGTTGATCCTAAACCGCGTGTGCTCTGTAATGGGCTAGATAAATGACGAGGAAATGCCTTAATCCAGAAAAGTCTCCGAGACAATCCCCATTAGTGATTTAGAGGATATAGTGTAGGGAGAAGGAAAACAATAGTTCCTAAAAAGTTTAAAAATCAACAAACTTAATACATACCACAAATCTTTCAGCCAAGCCAGTCAGATAATATGGAAGTTAGCTTATAATCTACTTTAAGCCTTACTCTGGGAATAGGCTATACGACTAAAGGATGAGTTTTAAAAGGAGTACAAAGTCAAAAATTTGAAATATCTCTATTTCGGGTGAAAGTGTTACATTCACATGGCTTTCTCTACCATCATTAATTTTACCTATATAGCTTCTACAAACTATTCTTAAACAAGCTTATTTTGCTACCGGCTTCATCCTGATCGAGATAAACATTTGCAAATATTGTTATATTACATTTCATTGTAGCCACAAAAGAGATAGAGGAAGTTGAATCCATAGTGAGTTGCTTAAAAGCGCTCGCTTTGACTTTAAAGTTCCTTGCTATTTCCATCATATCGCGAGAAACAAGTGAATAGCTACGGACTAAAGCGTTACGAAGTATTGAAATCGATATCTCGAGAATGACTGGTGCCAGAAAGAGCTATTTGAAATAAACTGTGTGCTTTAAAGATATCTACACACATGCTTGCGCAGTAGATAGATACGATTTCCCCCTCCCCTTGGAAATTAATGAGTTTAACGTGCAGTCAATTACTGACTATTAAACTATTGTTTTAATTTTGATGCAAAGAACAATTTTTCCTTGGGATACTCGTACAAAATAGATAATCGACCGTTTCATAGCGTCTGTGTTGCAAATGAACTCGCCAGTGATGATATTCATATTTTAATGTAAATAAGGAATTATTATTTTCAATTAGTAGCTACGTATCGTTACTAATTATTGCTCTCAACAATACTTTAGTATCGACAGTTATTAATTTTTATTTTGCTATTGCCAACAGCAGTTCCACGCCGCAACTTTTGTAAAAATGTTTGCAGTTTAAGGGTACATATGACTGAGTTTTGACGATTTTTGGTAAAAAAATTGAATTTTTTTATTTTAGCGTTAAAAAATATTACAATCTTTCCTCTATCATATGCATCCATTATTTTTTCAGTTCCGCCATTTTTAAAGCCAACAGAAGCCATACTTTAACTCCAAGTATCCATATACGCCCACTTTTACGATATAATGTTATTGTGCACTGTTACTGTGCCATTTCACTCCTATTTTGGTTATGCCGCTTGAAGTAGGTGAACAGGAACTGGCTAATGATTGGCTACTGCCATTTGTAATGTAATTGAAAATATCTGAAGAAAGAAACAAGAGGTCTGAGGGGGAGACATGGTCCAGGGCAATTCTGAGGTCAGGCTATTTTCTTTTGCCTTTTTCTCAGTTTGCAATTTTTCAGCATTTTGCTCTATACAAACCGCTCCTTGCGGAGCATTTCTTATCAGAATGGCTTGAAACTTGCACAGTATGTAGTAATATGTACTATAAATAAAAATTGTATTGGGGTTTGATATCAGATGGACTTTAGCGTGTTTTTTATCCTTCAGAACAAGCTGTTACTCCATATTTTTTAAAAATTATGAAATATAAATATTTACATTTTTCTGTAAGCCAAACAAATAACCAGATATAGAAACCCAATACAATTCTAATTTATCCTTGTTTAAAGTGCATCTCTACAAAAGTTTAGAATGATTGGATGAAAACTTTGTCGCAAGGGACTTTTTAAGTGCGACTGTTAATTTATTTAAATAATTTGCAAAATTTCTTGAACTAAGCAACATACAGAGTTGAAACTTTGAACAGCATAATATGGTTACAATATACATATGCACACAAAATTTCATCAAAATTGATTAAAAATATATAGAAGTTGGAAAATTCAGTCATATGTACCCTTAAGTTATGAGAATTCTTACACACAGATATTGAAAACACGAAACCTGTAATATAATAATGTAATCAAATTAATAATGAACAAGATACTTATTGTATACAGTATTGCCAACCATTTCCAGTTATTATCATGAAAGCGAATACTATAACTCATATCTTTTACAGTTTTTGACAACAGAATAATGAATTAATATTGTTTAATTGCAAAATTCCAACATGCGCCCAGCCCCTGAAAAAAATTCTGTCGACGCCCATGCTTCCGCGATTCAAAAAGTACACAGAATTCCTTCCCAACGAAGTGAACCTCACAGGTTATTCGCAGAAAATTCTTAAAAATATGTCTTAAACATATTTTAAATTGTATTTAAACCAAAATAGTTACTGGAATTTTTGAGAAAATAAAAAGCAATAAACATTTTTCCATGCAAAGGACAGTTTGAAATTGGGGTGGGACATTCTTGAAAACCTTCGTGTCGTATACTTGGAAGACGGTACGTGGCCGAATGGTTAGGCCGTTCCTCTCTTACCTAAGCTCCCTTACCTGGGAGCTCACGAAGTTTTCCCCTTAGATTTTAACCCCTTCAAATGTGCTTCCTGCACTAGTCGATAAGGTATGGTTACCAATCATAAGCATGACGGACTGAATGCATTCACTTTACCTCTTTCTCTTTTAGCCAATATGGTCGAAAGCGCAAACATGTATTTCGTTTTTACGCCATTTTGTATCCTTTGTTTTGGTAATTTGTTAAACTTATCTAGCAAAAGGAGTGACATCCTTGCACCGTGGCCTAAAGCAACCAACGAAATGGTCAAGGCTGCGCTGAACAATAAATCATGTGACGTAGACGCGAGGTGCAGTGAGATTTTCTTTGGCGCTCTTTGTACCTTGGCGTGAAGCCGGCAGTTGTGTTGGCAGCCCTAATTTCGTCAGTGCTGTAGATGCACAAGATCATTGCTATATTACCCGCTTTCTGACAGCTACTAAATGGTTGTATCACCTTCTTCCTGTTTGCAGTACATATTTTGTTTTTATACTCGACCATACCCATAAGTCTGATAGCGATCCTTTAATGGACCTCCTTAAGCTAAAACTTTCATTAAAGGTCAGGTGTTCCACCAATCAGAGAATTCCCATGCAGCAATGGCAAAGCGCAATATCGATTAATTCTCGAAACGCAACTAGCGCGAGTTTAGAAAACGCTAAAATGTCGGACACTACTGACAGTGAGATGCAACTTACTCCTCCCGCCTAAGTAAGATGCAACTTACACAAAACACACAAATTAACCTCAATACAGCATCAACTTCCAACAATATTGCATTAAGCACAGTCCCGCAAATTAATTTCACTAATTGTACAGTAAATAACTTATACATGAAATAAAGTTTCGTCTCAAAACCAATATATTCAACTTGCCTTCAATGTTACGTAGCATTTCAAGGTTATCATTTTCATCATGCAGCTGTGACGTGCTGGAAACGAATCGATCGTTTAGCGCCTGCGCAGAACTCCAAATATCAGCTGATGTAACATGTGAGTCATTGTCCCTGGTGAGTGTACAACACTTCGCAATATTTCAACTATAAAATTAGGTGTATGGCCGAGCATAAATTGTCGTATGAAACTTAAGGGACACTGGGAGTGAAATTTTGGTCAAAATTGTCCAAAAGTCGAAATTGTTTTTTTACCTCAAAATGTTCCTGGAACACCTGTGCATTTGGATCAGCTAACATGTTTCATATCCCCCACTCCACGTGGTCATTACGGCCCAGTGCTCTTCCCTTAACGTACACAGCATGCTCCTATATAAAAGCCTGTTTTTCTCAAAACTACATTTCTGCACATTCCAAAAGAAGGTCGCGCCTGAGTTTTGCTTCAAATTCGATGAAAATTTCCAAAAGTACTCATAAATAGCAGGTAAACAAAACTATGATTCAATATTGATGTTATCATTAACATGAATTCCAAAAACATTTTTTTTTTTGTATGAAAAAAATCAATAATTTTTAAGATTAAATTTTCTTTGTTATTAAAAAAATATGTACAGCATAATCAGCAAACGTATTTGAAATATCTCTTCATACAATTGTTACCCATGTTTTAGAGCACCAGTTCTGTCAATATAAATGAATTTTGGAAAGTCAATAGACGCGAGCTCTATTTTGAAAATGTGCCTATTAAATTCATAAAATAATTTATATATCCTAAACGAATTATCCAATTTTAATGAAATTTGGTGTACCGCCTATTCTTATATAAATACAAACACAGTAAAAATTTCAGAAAAATCTATCAAGAACTGTGGAACTTTCAAATTTCACTCCCAGTGTCCCTCAACTATAGTGGTAATTAAGACAGTCGCATGGAAATTAGGAAACTTGCGTCTTAATTACTACAATTACATAATGTAGGTACCTACTATTAATACAGTGAAGTAATGTGAAACTTGTCGATTTCACGTTGTAGGTACAACCGCCAAATTCTCGTTCTCATTCGAGCACGTGTGCTGTAACTGATAAGTAAGGCTCGCCGATGATACCCAAGTTAAACTCAAGCACCGAACATTAGCTTTGTGCTAATCCTCAGATCTGGTTGGGAACGTTCCAACAGCACCGGAAAGTAGCAAGGAAAACATACCACTGCCTAATTGAGTTGCAAACTTTAATCTCCAACCCCATAACGTTTTCCATTCCATCGCTTTATGGTCGTCTCCTTTTATGTTGTGCATCGTAAACTCTGTCAGACGCTGGGGACGTTCGAGAGCGCCGCTTCCGGCGCTTAAGGTGCACGCTCACCCACAGGTGAGAAAACGCATTAACGAGAGAGACTTTCCTAGCGAATAGAACTGAAAATATTGCATCATCTAGGAAGCTGAGAGATTTCTAAAGAACAAATCTGACGTGTTGCACTCGTATGACTTTCTCTACTCTTGCACTAACTATTGTTACAAACTGTCATTCCTCTATCTTAGTCGAGATAAATATTTGCAGGAATTATTGTATATTTACTTGTAGGTACAAGGGCAATATGAGGCACAGGGGGCTTTGAGTGATAGTTAAATCTTTTAAAGCTGGTCGCTATATGAGGGCTTTGAAATTCCATTATATTTGCACGGCCAAGGGATAAAAAAGTGAATGATGACCTTCCATTTGAGAAAAGCTAAAGTATTGCAAAACTCACACAAATAACAAGGAGTATCTCTGAAATGTCTCACTCTAAAAAAAAATGCTTTTGGGCATTACTTGTGAGATCTACATTTTTTTGTATAGTAAGATATGGTCTATGTCTTACGGTTTACTAGTTATACAAAAGTCATCCCGAGTAGACAGGACTACATGAGCTATAGCCAGAAAATTAAAAATATATATTTCATTTGTCATAAATATATCTTAAACGTATGGTATTTGAGTCAAAATCGTTAGTCATCTCTGAAAAAATCAAAATTTTCGAAAAATTTTCCATGTAAAGGGTAGTTTAGGGTGGAAGAATTTTCTTCAAAATATTCGTGTCGCCTCCTTAAGAGATATTAAACTTAAATGCCGACTTTGGTTCTTAACTGACCTTTCGTTTTTGTGTTATGCTGTTTACACACACACATACACACACACACACACACACACACACACACACACACACACACACACACACAGACGGACAGACACGCGCGCGCGGACCTTTTTCTAAAAATGCTTTTTTTTTTATTCAGGACGTCTCAAAACATATTTTCGGCGAAGTCCCAACATCGAAATTTTGGGTCGAATACAATACTTCACTCACTTATGGGACAATGGGAGTAAAATTTGAAAGTTCCACATTTATTGATAGATTTTCTGAAACTTTTACTGTGTTTGTATTTATATGAGAATAGGAGGTGCACCAAATTTCATTAAAATTTGATAATTCGTTTATGATATATAAATTATTTTATGAACTTAATAGGCACATTTTCAAAATAGAGCTCGCGTCTATTGACTTTTCAAAATTCATTTATATTGGTAGAACTGATACTCTAAAACATGGGTAACAATTGTATGAAGAGATATTTCAAATACGTTTGCTGATTATGCTGTACATATTTTTTTAATAACAAAGAAAAATTTAATCTTAAAAATTATTGATTTTTTTCATACAAAAAAAAATGTTTTTGGAATTCATGTTAATGATAACATCAATGTTGAAGCATAGTTTTATTTAGCTGCTATTTATGAATACTTTTAGAAATGTTCATTGAATTTGAAGCAAAACTCAGGCGCGACCTTCTTTTGGAATGTGCAGAAATGTAGTTTTGAGAAAAACAGGCTTTTATATAGGAACATCCTGTGTACGTTAAGGGAAGAGCGCTGGGTCGTAATGGCCACATGGAGTGGGGGATATGAAAAATGTTAGCTGATCCAAATGCACAGGTGTTCCAGGAACATTTTAAGGTTTTAAAAAAAAAAAAACCATTTTCGACTTTTTGACAATTTTGACCAAAATTGACACTCCTAGTGTCCCTTATGTAGTATAGAAAGTAAAAAAGTGTAACAGTTACCCGATTTTGTTTAGACACCTATTTCCGATTTAAAATGGCTGTAGGTATTTGCATGAATGTTCAATACTAATCTTTGTATTGAATTCCTTATAATGATGATAAACAATGCATGCAAATAGTGGTATGAAGAAGGGTGAGACCGTAGTCATTTGTTTGTGAAACAAATCTGCCCTATAGGTATAGGGCACCAATGAGTTTGTGAGAAACAAATGAAAGAAAGCTTAATAGTTCAAAGTATTCTGTCTTAAGACCACGGCTTTTAAGCCCGGAAGAAATCTCTAGGCTCAATTCTAACTCCGGCCGTGGAAGCTTCCGACTACTTACATTCCGCCTTAGTTTGGGAATATTTAAACGTGTGAAGTAAAATTTAGTACATGATCAACACCACAAAATAAATTACTTGACAAATATATGCTTTCAAATCATACACATTTTCCCTGTGTCAAATTCTTGTAGTTAAGAGTATTTAGTACGAAAAACAGTCAACGAGCACCCTAAAACCCTATAATTATACAGGATGTTTGAAAAAAGTGTCCGATATGGCAACAGGAGTTGGAATTGGTCAAAACTAGAATAAATGTTCCTATAAACATATGTCCAGAAACAAATACGTGTTAAGATATGAGCCAGTTTACAAGAACGTGCAACGTATCCATATGTTGATGGCTTTGGTATACACCAATGTCTTTAAATGTCCCCATAGGCAGAAATCCAGCGGATTGAGGTCCGGCGAACGCGGAGGCCATGCTACTGGACCTCCTTGAACAATCCGTCATCCATTAAATGTTTGGTTTAAGTATCAGGATTGCTTTAGTCCCAATGTGTGTGCAGGAATTGTGGGTGACAGACTCCTAGGACCATACATTTTACCCAACAGATTAACAGGTGCTGTGTACCATCGAGTCCTGTGCGATGAGTTGCCCGTGCTTTTCGAGGAGTTGTGCTTGTGGAACAACGACGCCTGAGGTTTATGCATGAAGGGCACCACCCCATTTTGTACTCATCGTGCGATAATACTTAAACAAAACATTTAATGGACGTTGGATTGGTCGAGGAGGTCCAGTAACATGGCCTTCCCGTTCGCCGAACCTCAGTCCATTATGTTTCTGGCTATGGGGACATTTAAAGACATTGGTGTACTCCAAACTCATCGAAAATATGCATACATTGCACATTTTGTCTAAAATGGCTCATATTTCAACAAGTATATGTTTCCGGGTATATGTTTCTAGAGACATTTATTTTAGTTTTGACCAATCCCAACTCCTGTTGTAATATTGGTCACCTTTTTTAAACATCCTGTATATATGCACGCCACGGTCTCAAACTTATAAATGGGGCGTTCAGCACAAGGGAGTCAAGTCACAATAACATAATGTTGAGAAAAATAGACAGAGTTTTTGCTGAATAGTTAATTACAGGGAAAAGTTTACTCCTTTTTTAAAACGTTTGAATGGTAGAAGATACTTTGTGTAATATATTCTCAGATTAAAGAAAAATAAATTTAAGTGGTATTATGTGCCATTTTCGGTAGAAAAATAACAATTTGGACTTGACATCTTTGTGCTCTGAGTGCATTGTACCTACTTGAATTTCTCTCTTTACTCTAGTATTCTCGGTTTCATTAGGGAAAATGCTTCCTTAAATATATCATTGTTATTCCCTATTCTGCTTATAACAAAGATTTCCAAACAGAAACTTATGGGACACTGGGAGTGAAATTTTGGTCAAAACTGTCAAAAAGTCGAAAAAAAAAATTTTTACCTTAAAATGTTCCTGGAACTCCTGTGCATTTGGATAAGCTAACATTTTTCATATCCCCCACTCCATGTGGTCATTACGGCCCTTTCAAATAGTGCTCTTCCCTTAACGTACACAGCATGTTCATATATAAAAGCCTGGTTTTCTCAAAACTACATTTCTGCACATTCCAAAAGAAGGTCACGTCTGAGTTTTGCTTCGTATTCAATGAAAATTTCCAAAACTATTAACAAATAGCAGCTAAACAAAACTATGCTTCAATATTGATGTTATCATTAACATGAATTCCAAAACCATTTTTTTTGTACGAAAAAAATCAATAGTTTTTTTAGATTAAATTTTCTTTGTTATAAAAAAATATGTACAGCATAATCAGCAAACGTATTTGAAGTATCTCTTCATACAATTGTTACCCATGTTTTAGAATATCAGTTCTGCCAATATAAATGAATTTTGAAAAGTCAATAGACGCGAGCTCTATTTTGAAAATGTGCCTATTAAATTCATAAAATAATTTATATATCATAAACGAATTATCCAATTTTAATGGAATTTGGTGTAGCTCCTATTCTCATATAAATACAAACACAGTAAAAATTTCAGAAAAATCTATCAAGAAATGTGGAACTTTCAAATTTCACTCCCAGTGTCCCTTAAACATTTCATATTCAAAGAAGAATACATTCACTTTCGTCTGCTTGCACTTGCGAAGCTGAGGAAACTCTTCTAGAAGTATCACACGCAAAGTTCTTGAAACAAATGTTGATGGACAGGCGGAATGTATGGAAGTAAACCCTTAATGTTCTTTTATATTGCCTATTATTATGTTATATATTATATTACTATACAACGTTACTAGTGGAAGAGATTTAAAAACACTCTTATTTAGCTCTCTTGCGAGGTTTCCCACATGAAACCTCTTAGAGAACATCGTTGGCGAACATCTTGCACAGACAGCAACTTAAGAAGATTCGTCAATATAAACATAATAAGGACTAAACTGTAATTCACCTCAAGAGTAATTATTAAAGGCCGGAGGGATGTGCGCTCGCATGCAATACAGGTTAGCTGTACGCAGAAGTACAGCACGGCGATCAAATGTGCGAACAACTGCCACTAGAAGCAAAAGCCGAAAACCACGTAATGTAGTATACTCTGCGAACTAGTGAAGCATTGCCTTGCAAGTGTATGCAGACGCAAGGTGAAGGTGCAGTATAACGCGACTGTTTTGTTTCTTCTCGCAGTGATAGTGTTCTTTAGTGTTCATATGATGCTTGTAGGTTGTGCTGCAGTGAGGCGGTTTTCATGATCAGGCTGTGCCTACCTGCAGTTGTTTACATGCGAGCGATAACAGTAAAGTCCATGTGCAGTATGCCCGTGGAAAAGCGCATGCGCATCTTTCCTTTAGTAATTATAATTAATTTCGTCGTCATTATTCAGATGAGGTATTTGCAACTAAACTTGTAGAATCTTGCTTTTTTCTAATTGCATGTAATTGTGTGCATAATCTGTCGACTTTGAAGAAATAGAGATTCCGTAACTCCTGATTTATAAATGATGTTGGACATAGTTAATTGATATGTTGATAAGTAACTTGAAATAATTAATACACATAGCAACATATAAGTTGCAGTTTAAATATTCTCGTGCTATAATACATTTATTATTCTGGCGAATGTATTTGTATCTATAATCTTTGTTATACGCAAGAATCGATAAATTAGATTACAGGCCATTATCATAAAATAACCTTAATTTCATTTGAATAATTACAAAGGCGTTTCTGTTTTCAAACTGATTGCCTGAGATATTATACGAGTTATGATAACCTAGCGATTGACAGCTGCCGATCAAAGGGAAGCTCGGCGTTAGATGTCACACATCATTGCTTGTAAACACGCGGCCGACGATAATGAAGGGGTCAGAATAAAGGCCCGATTGCACGCAGTTCTGGAAGGTATTCATGTCCTTGTTTACAAGAATTTTCGAGAAAAAGGTGGATTTTCAGAAAAAACGACGCTAAGTCATTCTCGGCTATATAAGCGAGTCAGCCACCCGGAGCTGAGGTCAGTCAATATTGAGAGAAGGCAGTTTTAGTGTGTTGGTGTTGGGTCAATCAGTGTGTGAAGCAGTTTAGCGAGTGTATCGTCGGAGCCAGTTGTTTGTAAGACAGAGAGAGAAGTAGAACTCTGAGCAGTAATTGTGTCAAGGTTAGGGTGGGACAGAACAGCTGCAAATTGCAAGGTCATGACGAATTGTGAATTGTGTTAACGATAAAATAGAGAACATTTTATTTTGTCATTCAGTTTTAGAAAAGAAATAAGGCAACAGAAAAAAGTAACTGGAGTTTCATTTGCCACAATATCTAAGGAAGAACTACACCATAATCCTATTTCAAAGTGGGGCACCTCGCGCATTACATGGGTTTACTGTTGCCCTGAAAGGGATTAAGTCAGTGAAGGGACCACAGGAGGCTACAGGCCACAGACACGCACGGAAGTCCTTAAGAGTTCCTGGCTCGAAGACCCTCTCACTGTTGGGGCTGCTTAGAGAGGGCGATGAACGACCCGTTGACCAAGCAGCCCTCTAGTGTCCACTAGAATTATCCTTTCCAATGAGCAAGCATCCGTGGCAACTGTCCAGCACCCCCATACGCCACGAAACCTAGAAGCATACATGAAAGATGAGAAGAAAGCGGAATGAAAGGGAAATGATATAAAGGAAATGTTGGGAGATTATAAACCACTCCAGCATTCTCCTAACCACCAGGGAAAATCACGAAAAACACAAGATTAAAGTGGGTGGTAGAAGGGAATGAACCTGGGACCTCCAGAATGATCGGTGTATATCATGTAACATATTTAATTGTGATTGGTCTCCAAGATCTCAACTATATATCTTAGGACGTCAAAAAATATAGGTTTCAGCAGGTTGTAAGAGGGCATTTTGTCTGCTCTGTATTGTAAACCTGAAATGAAAAAATCTACTTTCTCGTGCTTCAAAAAGGACAATAATCACTTTAATTTTGCCCCCAAAGCTCTCGCTTCGTATCCCTTAAGGCCATGAAGGTCGATGAACAGTGAAAACAAAAGTTTTATGTGAACTGTCTGTAGCCCGCTATGGAAGCACAGCCATGTTCGACAAACATCGTAAAACCTTCTTCAGCAACGTGATCTGTGTGAAGCCTTAATTGGATTTGTCCAAGGCACTGGGCGCTAATTACAACATTGTTTACACTTCTTCCTTATCGACACAACAATGATATAAAGGGGACGCTCAGCTTCTAAACGATATTGTTTTCTGTTCCTAACCAAGTGGTCAACAAAAGTCCATTTTGACCCTAAGGACAGAGGACGAAGATGGACAGTTTAAGAGAAAGGTCTGGGTTAAAGCGTTAAACACGAATGAATAAATGAATAAAAATCTGACGTAACTGTCTGTCTGTCTGTCTCCAGGGACCCGCATGTGGTATTTGTGGTGGACGAAGCGGCGTCAGGGCGGGTTTTCTCCGGGTACTCCGGTTTCCCCCGCCATCTCATTCCACCGGTGCTCCATCTTCATGTATCATCAGTGTCACCGCCTGCGGTGCCGTAGTAGTAAAAGCGGGCGTTAAACACTACAACAACAACCTGTCTGTCTGTCTATCCACTTCAGGGCAAACAGGATATAATTACCATCAGGTAGCTCAAATCTTTATATAAGACGAAGTTTAAAATGTTTAAACATACAACAGGGAATATTTAATACTACATTAACAAACTGATTTGGCACAATTTGTATGCTTTGGGGAGATTGACTTTTCAGGTATAAGGCTTCTGTTGCAGCCTAGATACTATAACTAAATTATATAAACTTTTACAAGAATTGGAATAACTTTATATCCATTTTCCAGAAACATAAAGTATACGGTTTAAATGTTTTACTATGCTCTTGAACAGAGCTGACGAACGTTACTCAGTAGGTGTGAACATATCCCCCTACTTCCTCTCTCTTCGTGACCACGAAAGCGGAAAAGCGGGGGAGGCAAAGTGCAAAACCGGCTCTAGCTAAAGCGTGCTACTATAGTTGTGAAGGGGGCACTCCTCTCTTCACACTTGTGGAGTAACGTTCGTCAGCCCAGCTCTTGAACTTAGGATAATTAAAGCTGTTAGTGACGTTTAAGTCAACAAATGAGAAATAAACGTCCATTATTTCATTGAAATAGCTTAGGGGAGAAAAAAAGTTTCCAGGAATCTTCTGTGCGCTCTCACATATTCAACACGATAAAATAAATAAATAAAATAAATAAATAAATAAATAAATAAATACATACATAAATACATAAATAAATAAATAAATAAATAAATAAATAAATAAATAAATAAATAAATAAATAAATAAATAAATAAATAAATAAATAAATAAATAAATAAATAAATAAATAAATAAATAAATAAATAAATAAATAAATAAATAAATAAATAAATAAATAAATAAATAAATAAATAAATAAATAAATAAATAAATAAATAAATAAATAAATAAATAAATAAATAAATAAATAAATAAATAAATAAATAAATAAATAAATAAATAAATAAATAAATAAAAGCGGAAAAAGTTAAAAATTATGTTGTTTAACGACGTTGTCAATTGCCAGAATCACATAAGCGTCGCCGGTGTGCCGGAATTTTGTCCCGCAGGAGTTCTTTTACATGCCAGTATATCTACTGACATAGAACTGTCGTTTTTAACCACACTTAAAAAACCATCGGTCTGGGCCGGATTTGAACCCGCGACCTTGTGATTAGTAATAAAAGCGGAGCTTTACATTATTCTCCCACTTGAATTATAACTTTCACATCGGATTTCCTCTGCATCTCTCTCTCTCTCTCTCTCTCTCTCTCTCTCTCTCAATGTCGGTCTGGGTGGCTCAGTTGGTTAGACGCTGGCCTACTGATCCTAAGGTCGCGGGTTCAAACCCGGCCCAGGTCGATGGTTTTTAAGTGTGCTTAAAAACGACAGCTCCATGTCAGTAGATTTACTGGCATGTAAAAGAACTCCTGCGGGACAAAATTCCGGCACACCGGCGACGCTGATGTGATCCTGGCAATTGACAGCGTCGTTAAACAAGAAAATATTTTTTTTCTCTCTCAAACCTAGAGGGTTTCAGAAATTACGGGTTTCCGTTCAAATATACCAGGTGGCCCAAATCATCCGTCTTTGGTATAAGTAGATACCATTTCGTGGGCTAAAACAGTTGCGCAACGCAACGGCGCAATTTCAATGAAGCGGTTGCCAGTGGCATAGGGGAATGTGGTTTTGCTTATAAGAGAAGACGAGCCCGAGCAATGAGAGGCATTCCCCAGGCTTGAACCAGCGTGTGTAGTCCGTTTAATAGATGATAATAGATCTTAGAATATTTTCCATTTTACTTACAGTCTTTATTTTCCAGGAAATCAACTCCTTCCTGTATACGCCGCTATTGCATAACATTACGGATTACAGATTGTAATGAGTTGGAAGAGTTGAACCACCTGGTACGTGTAAACTTTTTGAATGAAACTTACATTCTTTACCCTGTGTGAAAAGCAGAGAGTTTAACAATATTAATTAATGTTCAGCTCTGCTTACATGCGAGCATATAGAGCAGAGTTGGCGAAGGACTCGCAGCGCCGCTTGGGTATCATTTGTTTTCCACAATACTCCTGAATGGTGTAATGCATGATGCATACTTCACGCCCTTCGGAACAAAATGTCCACGCCTGCTTAATCACATTACAATTTAGATATTAGGAGGTATTTGTATGGCTGCTTAAAATAGCGTTGTAGGTTCGTTTTGACGGTGTTACAGGGACACGAAAATACGCTTATTCCTACACCTTTACACTAATATGGCAAAATAGTATGCTGTTAGGACAATTTAAATTTATTGATTTATTTCAGGTTTACAATGTCTTTGACATCCTCCTGTACTCATTTAGGAACTACATATAATTTCTCTCCACTCTTCTGTGTCTACCCATGATCCATCTTCTAATCTCCTTTCTTTCATTGTTAGTGTTACTCCTTGTTTCCATATTAATTTAGGTCTTCCCCTCTTCCTACGTCCATTCATGTATCTTCTTTGGCAGTCTGTCCTCATCCATCCTTTTCACGTGTCCAAACCAGCTTAATTGTTCTGTTTCAATTTCTTCTACCAATGAACCTTTTACTTTCATTTTTTCCCTTATTACTGTATTTCTGATTTTGTCTCTCCTTGGGATCCTTGCAGATCGTCACCAAAAAATCCATATTTGTAGAGTTTAATTTAGCCAGTATTCTTTATTTAAAGTACCAAGTTTCTGAACCATATGTGATTACAATTTTTGTAATACAATTATGTATACTTATTTTTGTTTTAATTGTAACACCCTTATCCCATAA
>CM060962.1:18242125-18357125 GCA_030765045.1 Tenodera sinensis | reverse complement strand
TGTGCGATAGGCTCGCGTAAACAATTGGACAGTTTCACTGTCTTTCCGATACGCCTCATGGGTCTGTCACCTAGTACTATATTCGGATCGTTTGTCCCGCTTCGACGTAACGCCGTCCTTTATTTGGTGGCTGCGTGTGCGGCGTTTGCTCAAATGCAAAATAAACTAATTAGGTACCTACAATGTGCGGATATTGTAAGTAGCATTTGTATTCGGCGATCTTATAGCTCGTTTTACTTGATGCTATATGGAGTGTGAATCGTCTACCCCTGAGTACAGTGGAGTGTAAAGTATTGTTAAATATTGTACGTATTATAAAGTGCTTTTACATATAGAGCAATTCGGCGTGTGACTCACTGACATTTACACTACATTTTCTTCCTAAAATGTCTCTCTAATGGTCAATATAGGCGTAAAAATGTTATTTTAACGACATACGATGACAGATGACACATTGGCGGTTGTGATAGGAAATATAAAAACCTTAAAAAAGTGAAACAATTATTTAATAATGAGCGCTAAACTTTTCGTGACTTACTGACATTTTTGTCAACTGCAGGTCCAACTTCAAACGTTTGTCCTCCATTTTCTCTGAAAGTTTTCTTATTTGATTTGTTCTGAAAAATCACTTGAGAGAGGAACTTACAAGCTTTCAAATGACCTGAAAAAAGGTTTGGTATGATATTCTCATCTGGAGATATTTATTCAAAAGGTCAGCGTTACTAACTGACATGAGTTTGTAACTAACTGACACTTACGAAAATTGTAATACTTTGTCTTTGTTTTACATGGTATAACATGGTAAATCATAATGATACGTATTATACGTTACATACATGTAATACATACAGGTGTGTAATTGTATTTATCATTTTAAGAACAATCATATGCTTTGGAGAAGCATTACTGTCATGCAACATTAACAGAATAAACATGTTGACAGCTCTCATTTCTTATTACAGTTACGTCGTTGCAAGTATAAAAAGCTGACTCAAAACCATAACAAAGGCGACACATGAGAGCACACAGCACACAGCACATACCTGTATCACATGATTGGACTCCTTATAGTGCAGGAACGCTAGATGCAGTAGTCTCGTAGTACACGCGCATATCACTACACTGTTTTTATTTCCGAAAGTTGTGCATCATTCTGACACTTTCCGCACATGAAAGAAAAGCATATTCCACAACATTTAAGCCTAACACTTTCACATAATGAACCCGCTGAGTGGATGGCATAGGTGAAATACGTTCAAATCTTTTGTCGATAAATTCTTTTGCTTCTTCAATTTCAGGCAGAGAAACTTCAAGAACACATATTTTGGTTTTCTTTCTAACAGTATTAACAATTTCTTCAGCACTCTGAATCCTGCTTCCTGCTTTCGCAGCTGTCCATGCCATCCTCCTCACTTGACCTCCAATCGCATCTACTGCCCCCTTTCCGTGATAGGATTCGAAGAAGTGCCATTCAATTTGGATTACAAATACTTCGGAAAGATATGCCACATGGCTCAATGTGTATTTCTGCTTAAAATGACAAGCAGCTCCATCAGAAAACACTTTCACAAGTTCAAGATTCGGAACAATATCCAATATTTCCGAAAATATATTCCTTAAGCAAATATCAACTGCATATTTGTCATGCGATACATAATCAGACACCAAAGCAAAAGATTGTTTCTGAATTTCACCAACATCTTCTTTCCTATACCAGGCAACAGCAGTAAATATTGAGATCTGTGTATTGTTCCAGTGGGCAGCCCCTTGCATGTGTAGTTCTCAAAGAAGTCGATCTGTATCACAGCTTCACTAATTGCAACATTTTCCCGAGCCTTCTTAAAGGCCTCGGATTGCTGTCTTTTTACATAAACGTGATTTAGGAAACGTGGCAGGCAATTGCTCAGTTCTTCAATGCAGTCTTTTACTGACCCATTTTTAACTTCTATTTCCATTCTTCCATTACGTGTACTCCACAGCTTCCATTCGCATGGAGAATTAGCAAGTTTATCCGAAATGTCTGCTCCACTCAATTCCGGGCAGTTGGAGCATCCTCCCTGCACACATTCACTCAATTTCTGATCACAAACCACTTGTGCTATGAACTTACGAAATTCAGTCTCACTGAGTACGTGATTTTTACACAATGCTTTGAGAAGAAACTTCGTATTTTCATGTATAATGCATATGCACACATTATGTGGGATCTGACGTTGAAGATGCAGGTGAGCAGGGCGTAATTCAGCGAATTTTGTCAACCCCACGGACATTTCTACTCGGTCTTGTAGAAAGAGTGCATGTGCTTCTTTTAATGTTACCACTAGATACCTAATGCGAACTTTTTTGTTTCTCCCTGAACATGGATTTCAATAAAAGCATCTCTTCCAGGAGCTTGGTAAGATATTGAATCATCCTGACAGAACTTGATGATGATCAGTTCCTCTGATAGTTGTTATCCTGACACCGGGACAGAATGCTTTGGTTTTACATGTAATCCCTCTTCAACTGCTAATTTACGAATCATTTCTTTTCTTTTACGTGGAGGTTGCGGCAATGCTTCCTCAACACGTTTTCTGCACTTTCCGAAATACCGTTTGCTTTTGAATGCGGTTGATGTTGATGGAGTATCCTTATCAATCCCTTCTTGGTCCCTATTCTTCTGTCTTGCCCACTGTGCTTGCTTATATCTCCTATATTCAGCTTTGAGGTGTTCTCTTCCTTGTTTTGTTTGTTTCAGTATTGCTCTTCCTTTCCTCACAGTCACTTCTATTGTTTCCTTCCATTGTGCATAACTGCCTTGCTCCTTCAGACATTGTTTGTATTCACGTTGTCTTTGGGCTGGTGTTTTAATCATGGAGTCAAAAACAGACTGATACGTCTATCCTGACTGAAGTCTCAGAAGCATTGTACGCGTATGCGACCACAGGGCGCCAGCACTAATTGTCCGTTAGTCACGTGTTTTGTGGGAAAACTAATGACTATAGAGGAAAACTTTCTGATACTTTTTTATTTGTTATATTGTAATGACGCAGAATCAAAAAGGATATTTATTTCAGTCTATTACTTTTCCCTCCAGAGGACTTTATCCTTATTTACCGTGACTAACTGACATTGACACACAGTAATAATTAAAGAGGCTGTAAAGAGTATTTATAAATGTCAAAAATTATTAGCCATGTACACGTTTAGAAGACGAAGAGTCATTGTGTGATGTACAGAACAAAAAAATTAAAACAGTTATACATAGCTCCTGAAATATTGATATGAAAATCACCGTTATTCGCGCTTATTTTTAGTGCTTTGGAAATATATGGGTAAGAAGTGAAATTTGAACCCATATTCACGTTAAAAACATTTATTTTTCACTTCATAAGATACTTTGAAGTATCTAGCATCATCTTTCCTCAGTAAAAAAAGTGAAACATTAATTTCAAATTTTAACACTCGGTATGACATGTTCGCGGAATTGCTCTATATTAGTTAACTTTATGATAATTGCTCCTTTAATTTCAAAGTTACAAGGAAAAACACTTCGTAGTCAAACTCGTAATATGGTTGCTAAATATTATGAATACATGAAGGATGAGGCCAAGCAGGATTGGTGCTCTCCTGAGCTTTTCAAAAAAATCCCAAAACTGTCAAAATATTTGCTGCAGGCCCTGGCGTCCCATACATTTCTGTTCACAAAAGTTTGCAAGAAAAGCAAAAACATGAAGAGGAAGAGCCATCCTTCGGTGCTTCTACAAAAATGTATAACATCCAAACAAGAGTAAGAGAAATTGACGAAAGTTGGTCTAATGGAAGGAAAAACTGGACGAATTATAGTTAAACACAATGACATTGACGGTGATTTCACAGAAGACAGAATATATCAAGCCTAGAAAAGTTAAACATGATAAAAGGATAAACTATGCCTTTATTCATTGCGAAGTGTTCAGTGGAACTAAAATCTTTACTGGAGCTATAGCATTTAATTTGATAGTGACTGTACGAATTCTCTGTATATAGACTTGTGAAATAAACATGCCAGTGATACTTGAGCGAGTGAGTTCATCATTATGAGTTATCGCTACTAAATGAAGGTGGGTTGTGACACGCATTCAAGCTTTCATTTAAATGTTTCAGTGTTCAAGAACGATTGCACGAGCTTTATATTCTATCTGGAGAATAGTTTTCCTACTCCATTTCTTCTGAAAGGAGGGAAATTAACGTTTCAACACTGTCGACTAAGGCCATTAGTCCGATGAAATGAGGTAGTTGAAGGCTCCCACAATGATAGCGCATCTCTACACCTCTTCATAAAGAGACGAAGCCATCCTCTCCTGGCCCTGTCTCCCAGGAAAGGATTGGGAATATCATTCCTTACAGCCATATTTTGAAGGTGTCTTCTTGTAAGGCCAAAGAATTTATTTTCTACTTCTAGGGCATACTGTGCCATCTGTTCAATTTTTGGTTGACAGAGAAGTGTATAAATAATAGAGAAATAGATAACGCGGTTATTTGCACGCCTTGCATTTCTCTTTCTAGTATCAGAATAGTTATTTATGATACAAGAATTAAAACAGAGATTTTTATCCTGAGAGCAGAATAAAATTGCTTTGAAGATGTATGTGATATACTAGTGGTCAGACAGTCATCAATATTTATAGACAAATTATATGGATTATGAATTAGATTATTTCACCTAATTCGTACCAGTGATATTCAGTGCGGCTGTTATACATAGGTACGTGCTCCTGTGTAACATTAGTGCTGACAACATGAAAAACTGCATAAATCATAATGCATAAAGAAGGCTATCAGAATAATTCGGCTTTTAAGCTTCGGACATCGCTTAGCTTTGAGGTACAGTTTGATCATAGAGTAATTTTTCTGCAATGTTCAAGATATTCATGTTTTGATTTTATCTTCAAAGTATGCAAACAGCACAGTTTCACAATGATTGGTTCGTACGTTTCTTACCCTGCAGCCTGCACCATTGAAGAAACCGGTTATATGCTATTTCGTACTGTTTCCTTGACCTTTTTTTTTTTTCCGCAGTAATTCTAATTCTGCACTACTTGTAAGATTTAGGCTGGTTCTTCAAATTCCATAATTAGTGTATTGAAATTATCTGCCATTATATCAAGAATACAAACCTCTTGGATAGTAACAGTCATTAATCTTCACATTATATTCTGTGCTTCACAATTGCCAGGAAATCAAAGTTGGTAACCCCAGATTGTTATAATTTTATAACAGTGGTATAATTTTCACCTTTTAATTTATATCTTCTATCGTTGAAAGCTTCCTCTTTCTTTGACTCTAAAACATTTATTTCCTTTCAGAATTGTAGATCCGAATACCTTTACGTTAAGATTTGGCAATGCGTAGGCGAATATCGCACAGAATCCGCTACTCAGTATGACTCGTGACGTCAAATAAGGAGTTCAAAGACTCGAGAGGCTGTACCGCAATTTAGGATTGTTGAACGAACATAAAGTGGAATAGCTGATTGCTGTAAACATTAGATTTGAGGAGTATTAGAAGTGTAATAGTTTGTTTTTGTTATCCGCTATCGAAGGTTTATATGTATGGAATAATTTTCAAAGAGGTGAAGAAGAATTGTTAAGCTTAAGTTGTCGTCTATGTCCCCTGTTAATCTACATGGTGTAGCGGTATGTAGAACAAGTTTTGTCATGTTTATATCACATCGTTTATTTCTTTTTTAAATTCATTATTATTATTGCATGTTTTCATGAAATAAGTGTTCAGAACTTTACTTTTACATGTGCAGTTGAAGAGTAAGAGGTTAGGGTAAGTGTACTTGGGTAGAAATTAATGATCCAACTCTTTAGCAGAACGTGCCTAATTAGAAATGTTGATTGAAGGACGATAGAAAGTTGCGTTAACCGTTAATTGATTACGTCCGCCTCAAGGTTGAGTAGTAATTTCACTTTTCCGGTTAAGATATGTGTGTAAATGAAGGATTATGTTGAATTACACCTATGCTGGAATGAAAAGGTTAAGTTTATGAATTAACCTCACTTTCCTGATGTATACTTTTAACAAAAATGTAGTTCATTCTCCTCCGGAATTCATATTGACATTGCAATAGGTGTATCGTTTTGTTTTTCCTCCGTGGAAGAACGTATTTAATTTATGAAACATACCAGTTTGTGAATGGCCAGTTAGATCACAATAAGATTGTTAGTAACCTTCACATGAAACAGTAAGTTGGAAAAGCAACATTAGTATTAGATAAAAGATTAATAGATTAATCACAAAAGTACCACAACAACCAAGGAATGAAAAGTGTACCAGTGTTTATGGTGACAATGACAAGTTGAGTTAATCCTAAAGAAGGTATTACTGTTCAAAGCTTTGTTGAGTTTAGATCTCTGAAAATCTTGTACTGAATGGGGAGAAAATAGTGTTATTGCAGTAATGGCGATTCAAGCATTAAAACACATTAATTTGGAATATGATAACAGGAGCAAACCCAGACAGTAATAGTGTTAAAGTAACATTGCCAATGCAGAAGTCAGTAATTACTTTGCTGTGGCTAATGCTTTTAATTACCGTTTCTATAGTGCAGCAAAGAGGGACCCCAAAAAAATAAAATTTTTACTGAAATACATAGCTTTATTTTAAGCATATATGTGTATAACTACACATATAACTAAACATTTTAGTGTGAATTGTCGTGAAATATGTGTAATACTATAAGTTGTACAATAAAGGAGTGGAATATGGTGCTACATAAGCAAAATAACCAGTGTTGAGTGTGGACTGTGATATGCAACTATAAGCAGCGTTACTGCTGTATTTCAAGCATATACATCAGGGCTGATGAACGTTACTCTGCAGGTGTGAAGAGAGGAGTCCCCTCTCCTTAACTACAGTAGCAATCCTTACTTAGAACCAGGTTTCCCTGCTTTTCCACTTTCATGGTCAAGAAGGGAGGGGAAATGAGGGAATGTTTGGTTTGGTAGTGTTTAACTCCCACTTTTACCACATATGGCACTGCAGGCAGTGACGACACTGGTGATACATGGAATGAAGATGGAGCACCGGTGGAATGAGATGGCGGGGGAAACCAGAGGACCCGGAGGAAACCTGCCCCAGTGCCACTTCATCCACCATGAATCCCACATGTGGTTGCCTGGGATCGAATCCAGGCCGCTTTGGTAGGGGAATGTGTTTGAGTAACATTCGTCAGCTCTGATATACACCTTTAACTCTTTGTGTAACTACCATATTCTGAGAGTGAATCATTGTTAATTATATGCATTGTTACAAGTTGTGCAATTAAGGAGTGCAATATAATGCTACATATGTGTGATAAGCGATGTTAAGTGTTTTAGCCCATACACAATCTTAACCATTTGAACCTCTGGGAAAAACACATTCCAACATTCATTGTAAATTTAAGATGGACCCCACAGTTCTAGTAGGAAAAGAAGTTACTACCTTAAAAGCAAAAGTCAAATGTATAGGTATCTCTTAAAACCATTAAAAACCATATTAAAAATCTTATTCTTTTCCTGATTACCCTCCCTTTATATAGTACTTACACCCTTAGGACTTACAAGCCAGTGCTTAGGGTCAGACGCCTGTCGGGGAGCACAGGAAGCTCTGGACCGGACAATGTGAAGACCTGGAAGCGGGTGGTCAGCCAGGCACCAGGTATGATAGTGAGGAAGAGGATGATATGAAATGCAGTAGAAATTGATGATTGGAAAGGTGATAATGGAGCAATTGGTGGAATGAGTGGTGGGGGAAACTGGAGCACCCAGAGAAAACCCACCCAGATGCCGCTTCGTCTACCACAAATACTATATGCAGGTCCCTGGGATCGAACCCAGGCCGCCTAGATGGTAGGCGAGCGATCTAACTGCTCGACCATGGCGCCGCCAATATTAAAAATATTGTGCAAAAAAATCAATTAAAATAAAAACTATGTTTTTGTCCTAATTCTTAGTGTTGGAACAAATAAACACTTGACAGTTTCCTTTCCTTTAAAGAGCAGTGCTGCTGTGAATAATAATACTCTTTCTTGGGATGACATTGAACTCGGTTTCATTTTGGTATTCTCATGAGAATGTTCTTGTTTCCCCCTGATAAGTGTGTACTACGATTTTAAAACTTTACCAATGGCCAAGCCACTGAGTTATGTATGCACAGGTGTTTCACTTCTCAATTTTGCTGTCAGAAAGTCTTGAACTACCGGAACCATGTTCCTGCATGCTCTTTGGAAAGCTTTGTGAATACAAAGCGCAGGCCTAGATATCAGGACTAAGTTCCCCTATAACTTTTGACCTAGGCACTCTCTACGTAGTGACATTTGTTTTCTTCAACTTGTTGAAAAGAAATGCTTGTTGGATAGTGGTGACGTCATGCGTGGCCATCGAAGGAACCATTAAAAATGAACACCCAGTATACATACATTGTGTGTGGGTGGATGGGTGGGTGTATCATTAAGATTTATGGTAACCCATTCATGGACCTTCTCTATTGTGTGAGAGCCAAGAGTTGCTGGCAAAATGATGCCAGAAGAGGCGCACTAAAATCATACCTCACAAACAGGCAGCATATCCCCCGTTGTTTCATTAAAGTGGGTCCTATTATTCTTCTAGCACTTATCACACACTGTACTACAATTTTCAGGTAATAATGAGGTGTTTAACACAATAACTCAGGTTTTTTTATGTCCAATATCGACTGTTCACATTAACACTCACAGCATACCTGGTTTAAAAATACATACTGCATAGATGGGGTCTTTTTCGACCCCATTTATATTTTTTGTTTCTGTTTTCTTTCTTTTTTTTTTTTTAGTAAAAATATAATTATGTAGTTATACATAATGATAGAAGGCTCATGTTTAGATTAGGTTACTTGCCACTTGCCAGCCAGAATCTAAGTCCGAACTTACTTACTGCACATGCGCCGACAGTAGTTTCAGAGTCGCCCACTAGGTTTCGCTGCATGACTAGCAGACGATTTTCACATCTGCCAACATTGCTTTTTACACTACACTAGTTTTCGTTGCCAACACATTAAACACAAATGCACTCACTCGCGTCGTTGCCGCCACAGACATACTGCTATCGCGTAGCGCAACTCCATACTATTGTTGTGGATTCTGTACATTATTATTTTGCTGTTGCTCACACAGATATATCGCTAGTTGTCTACATTATTATTTTGCTCATTGTGTACATTATTTTGCTCTTGCTCACACAGATATATCGCTAGTGTGAATTATTGTGTACATTATCCTTATTGCCTTGTTACTGGGTCCACGATACACTGGCTCATTCTTTTTTATTTATTTTATTTTATATTATTTTTTAAAATTTATTTATTTATTATTATTATTTGAAGTCGCTTGAACATAAAAGTCATAAACAAAAAAACAAATCATGAAGTTTACATTGAATTTAAACATTAACTTTGCATGCCTTGATGAACTTGATGATTTTCTTGTGATATTGTTGATCACCCAAAGCTAGCTGAAGGTTCTCAGGAACTTTATGATTATTATTATTATTATTATTATTATTATTATTATTATTATTATTATTATTATTATTATTATTATTATTATTATTATTATTATTATTATTATTATTATTACATTTATATATAATACTATATATTATACTTATATTTATTATATTTATATTATAATATATTAATATTATTATATTTTTATTATGTTTATTATTTATCGTTCTTTTTTTGTTTATTTATTTTATTTTATATTATTATATCACTATTTAATGCTATTATGTTTATTATTTATCGTTCTTTTTTTTTATTTATTTTATATTATTATTTTATTATTTAATGTTATATTTATTTTATTTTATTATTATTTAATGTTATTATATTTATACTGCCGGGTCCCACAAAAACATTCAAACTTACTATTGGCAACAAACTCCTAGGGACATTCTGCTGTTGGCAGCGCTGCATTAACACAGCAACTTCGGCAACTTTCGTGACCATTCGTACACACTGCCGAGTGGGACTTTGCCGAAATTCTCACCAAGTGTTCGCGTAACCTAATCTAAACAATGTAATGATATGTAATAATTACTTATATATCTTCTTTTCTGAAATTAAATGAAATTCAAAATAATATTTAACAAACACATTTTTATTTTGGAACAATCTTTTTAGGTTACACATTAACACAATTGGACACTAATGCCACACTATTATCCCATTTGGACTTATATTTTTGCAATTGAGTTTCTTGGAGAACAGAATGGTCTCATAAAAATTCTTTCTTCAAACAGTTGGCATTTGTAGTGCACTAAGAGAAAGCATAAAAAATATTTATCAGTAAAGACTATTTGTCTCAAAAGAAGGAATACAATGAAAAGTAATAGTAAATGCAGAAATATATAAAAAGAGAAATAACCAAAATGATCTCTCAGAAATAACCATAACAATGAAAATTTAAACTGAAGTATAAAAAGTTTGACTTATGCAACAACGGTGTATCAAATTATTCAAAAGTATCCCTGCAATAAAATAAAAATACAAGGAAATAAAAGTTCCATACTGCATACTTGGTCATAGTTGACCCCAGTTCAAGAAATTAGTTTTCATAGCCAAACAAGATTGGGGAAAATTATAACATCAAATTTATGTAAGAAGAAAGTTCAAAGGAGACTTATTTACAGGAATAGATTTCAGTGTATTAAACAACAGAAGTTATTAGAGTTTCAAAATGGTTGGGGTAAAAAAAGACCCCATGCATGCTGCGAGGGTTAATTTGTTGAGCTAGATTGTTTATGATTTTCAAGGCGAGCACTCTTAAACTGCCACCGATTTCATCTACAAGTAGTTTGTTTAAGCCATGTTTATTCCCATACTTTCTCATCTGTCTGGTTGTTCGATACAAATTTTGCAATTTTAAACCAACTTCCCAATGAGCTAAAGACTTAAAACTTTACACATAGCTCGGAACTGGATGACAATGCAATATTAACTCACTTTCAAGAAAATCCCCCTACCCCAAACTATGTTTTACTTGGAATAATTGTCAAAAGTTTTGATTTTCTCAAAAATGGCTAGCGATTTTTATTTGATTACCAAATGTTTCCTGTTAAGACTGATCTAAAATATTTCTTGTGCAACACCAAACCCGAAGCTTCATGTTTATTAACGATCATGCAAAACGTGTCACTAAGACCTGAATATTGAAGTGTGGTGTGTAATAAGTGCTAGAAAAATAGAAGCCATTTTGTTAAATGAACAATCAGAGGTGTGCTACCTGTTTGTGAGGTAAGGACTTTCGTGTGTGTCTACTAGCACCACTTCTCTGGTGACTCTCAGTTCCCTTGTGCAGTGGAGAGAGCCCACGAATGGGTTACCATATGTTTTAATGACCCTATATTGGGTGGAAGGTACTGCTTCAGCCAGAATGACCCGTCTAATATATGAGGTGTAAGAAATTGGGATACTAAATTTCATTTCGATAGGATTAATCATTTTGTAAAAATGTTCATTTTTCAGCAATGTAAATGCCAACATTGAGCTGCTCTCAGATGTAAACAAAACACGCAAATCAGCATGTTTTCAAGGCCAGCCTGCCATCAGATGTAAACAAAACACTCACCCAGTTCACTTACCGTACTGTTGAAAGGGCAACTATTTCAGGCAAATCCACACGAGTCAAAATATTATGCCTGACAGGTGTGAATCTTACTGAACTTATGTATTTGTTTAAATAATGATGATTCGTAATTCCTGAGTATCCTCGAAAAACAGCAGTTGCAACCTTCAGGTTGATTACAGGACATGATTGTCTGGCAAAACATTTAAACAGAATTGGGATATATTCTTCACCACTCTGTCCTCTATGTGATCTGCAAGAGGAAATGGATCGAGACCACCTTCAAATATGCCCGGCCACTTCTAATGCCCCATCCATCAGTGAAAAATATTAGAGAGCAAGAGGATTAATGACTTCATTGTCAGAAAGCCAGCATTAGCTAACAACAACAAATAATGATGATTCAGTTTTCCATAGTTAAGGAAGCAGAGTAATGAAACAATCGAAACCACGTATTTTAGGGTTAAAACAAATTGACATAAAGGGATACACATTTTCCCAATGATAACCTGTAACCCCGTGGCACAGCAGACCCCGTGGGACAAGGTCTACCACCTGACCACTGTGTCCCCCACCTCTGCCCACCACAGGTGTCATGAGTGGGGTGCAGTACCGGAGATGGGATGTGGTCAGCACCCCTGTCCCTCCTGGCCAGTTATACTGTATTCTTGACCAACGGCTGCTACTTTTCAATAAGTAGCTTTTCGATTGGCCCCTCAGGGGCCTAATGAGGCTGAGTGTACCCTGAACCAGGTCTCCCAGCGGAAGAAAATCCCCATGCTGGTACTGTGAATCAAACCTGGGTCCCCCACTTGGTAAGCACTGGTGCTACCACATGCTAAGGATACCATGCACATTATTATTATCTAATATGAGCTAAAACAATAGTAATTGCTTTTTGTGCCAAATAAATAAAAATCTTCATTTTCCTAAAATAATTGCATTGGTTTTTAGAATACTGGGCTGAAATAAAACTAATGATATCCTTGTCACAAATAGACACCTGAAGCTGCCATCCCACCCACCAATGCTTATACTGGGCACATGAACTTACCACCTGTCCTGGCTTTTCGCCTCACTTTTAGTAATGCCAGGTGATACTCCCCTAACCTCATCTCCATCTGAATGTGCTGGCCGTTCAATGCGACCTGGCATTGCCACTTTTTGTTTAAACTTTGCATGATATTTTACCTTTAAATAGCAGCTAAATTCATTCAAGTTAAGATAAAAAAGGCATTGAAGCATTGTTCACACAATGTTTGCACAACCGTGAAATAATTAACCATTTATGTCCATTTGTCAAGAAGTTTCGTCCATGCTTCAAATGTATGACATAATTTTTTTTTTTTCAGCGTAACGACTCTTTATTGGCAATAATTCTGTCGGGCAAATTTGTTACACTCATGTGGAATCTTTGGTTAACGTATGGCCGAAGCAGTACCTTCCACCTGGTATATATTAGGTTTGTTCCAACACAATCCAATATCAGTTCTGGCATGCGCAGTACCAAAGTAGGATTGCAACATGACAAAACTTCCGGACCAATTCTTAGAGCCTGCTCGATTGTGAATGTGCGTAAGAAAATGTTGGTATTAGTTCGGAACGCTTTCAGAAGCACTTGTTGGAACAGAACCTACATCACATGAACCATAATTATCTCTTATATCAAACAACTGCGCACGCATAGTAGGCTATTAATCTTTAAGATCTGCACATGTGTAAAATTTGCAGTTCCTACTTTTGACCAAGAACCGATTTCACTGGTTACGAACTGGTTCCCAAAACGTTGGAACAGCAAATTGGACAGGTCTGAAGCATTTTCTGTCATGTTTGGAACACTGCTTAGCTACTATGCATGCTCAGATAACAAAACTGAATCTGGATCGTGTCGGAACAAACCTCGTATAGCCTACAACGCGTGCTCAGATTATATAGAATCACAAATTAATAATGGTTCAAGTAATTTTGCAACCGTACAAACTTCCTAACTAATTCTGAGAGCGTGCTCAATTGGGCATGTCCGTAAGAAAATGTTGGTATTAGTTCGGAAGGCATCCAGAACGCGTTCAAAACCGCTTGTTGGAACAAACCTATTTACTAATGGATACTGGAGAATAAATATTTTTTCAAATCAAGTTCAATTATTATTTATTTTGAACTAAATGAATGTGTGTAGTTTTGTTTTGTTAAGTTATTTGTTACTTTTTTAAGCTTTAGTTGATACTAATTCATTGGTCTCTTTTACAGGTTAATATACATAATGGCCAGAACTCGTTAAATAAAAAACAGCTGTGATTTAAATTGTGTGAATGAATGATGAAAGTTGTAGACCAGCATTTAAATGGGCAGAATTCTGGAACAGAAGAAGAAGAATCAGAAGTACACCATTCCCATTGTGACACATGTGTTAAGATAGAGAAATGTATCCTCCAGCCAGTGGAAAGTAACTGTTGTGAGATAGTGTCATGTGAGTTGAACTGTGGCTTTCGTTATCATGCGTGTAAAGAGGCTGAGCATCGACTTTTGTGTGCAAATGAGAAAGTACCTTGCATAAATGTAGACAATGGCTGTCCAGTTACTTTATTACGTCATCAAAGAGCAAAGCATTTGGAAATTTGTCCAGCAAGTGTAGTAACATGTACAATGGAATGGAACCGTTGGCCGGTGTGCTCTCAGGAACGGCAAATGCATGTGCCATTTCATTTGCCAAATCCAAGAGCAAAAGAAGGTCAGCTGGGTATGTAGAATATGTTCAGTCTTTTCTGTGCCTGTATGGAGGTGTGCATTAGCTTATACTGGGAAGAAAATAATTTATGCTTAAGATTTTGATAAATAGAAAAACAATAGCATTTAACTATTGACTTTGCATCAAGTTTCTGCTCAAAAATAGGACAGCAGTTCTCAAACTTTTGTGTTTTATGCCCACCATTTTGTCTTGGAATGAATCTGCAGCCCCGTGTAGTAACAGATAGAAAGTTAGCCCAGTATGTGGGACTAAAAACTGGATTAGCACTGGTTATCACCGCTAAGGTTGCTTCCTCCATGTCAGACTAGAGCACCCCCTCAGTTTGAGAACCGCTGAGCAAGCATTAACAGTTAATAAACTTGATAGATTATAAAACTAATGATGAAAATGAAGTGTTTGAAACAGTAGAATATGTTATTAAAGTTGTAGTTAAAACACTTGTTATTCCACTTAGAAGATTTTGTTTACATGTAGGGCATTTTTATCAGCGATTGTTTAAAGATAACTAGCAATTAAACACCATTAGTCTTCAAATGAATTATCTTCACCAACAGATGCTAATATTTGTGTTAAATTTAAATCTTGTATCCTTAGGTTAAAAGTTTTAACAGCAGACACAATTAGGTGATTTATAGCTTTGTCTCTCGTATGTGCAAGCTGTTGCATCAGAGAGAAACAGTTGGTAGAACACCTCTCTTCTGTGTCAAAAGAAAAGGAATTGTACAATTGCTAACTACATAACATGTTTTAGCTGTATCTTTACTAAGAGTATTTCAACCTGTGAAGAGAATTCACAGAAATACACTAAACAACTTTACCATTTATTTTATTTCACTTAATTTCAAATGGTCGTGCAAGACTTGAGCGTTTTGATGTTGAAACATTGGTATTTTTTAACCAGAATATTTTATATATTTTATTCATTTTCCATGAAAACATGATCATATAACACTAGTGTACTAAGAGGTGACAACTACGTTTGAACATTTTCGACCATGCACTAGAGCACTTGAAGACTGTTAGGTATTATATTGGCTGCAAATAATGTGGCTAATACACTATGCTATTTCTTTTATTTTAGATAAAATAAAAGTAATGTAGGCTAGTCCTAAGTATTTCTTAGTAAATTATTAGATGAAGTAGTTTATTCTGATTTACAAAACTGTGTATATTGCTTTGCTTGTTCTTGCTGAAAGCTTAAGTACACTTGTGAACTACAGTACAGTCCCACTAATCGGAACTAATTGGGATCAAACCTGTTCGGTTAGGTGGATTTTCGTCAAGTCAAGCATTTATATGTTTGGCATTAAAGTGATTGAAAGTAGGAAATTAGTGCAGTATGCTGTGATTTATTTTACAACTACATTCTGAGGCTCGAGAACCAATCACTGACTTCACTTCTGAAGTGTTGATTTACCTTTCTGTTTTGTTTTCTTGTTAACGTAAACAAAAAACTACATTCAGACTTTGTTATGCACATTGTTAGTAGGTTTAGGCCTTCTGTTTTTTAGTTTTTGTGCATAAGACAGCCAACAGATTTTCTATTACTCTTGTAGCATTTATTTCATGTTTTACTGTGCTAATAAATTTGGTTTTACTTAGAAAAACTAGTTCAATCTTAATCGTTATTTTTTCTTGTTTTAAAATTCAAAACAAATTTGTTAGATATTTTTTCCTAGTCCTGTTCAGATTGGCAGGACTATACTGTAGTTGTTTTTTGTCAGACGCTTTACCTATTTGGTTTCTATGGAGCATTTTTTGGGGATTCTTTATGGCGCTAATAGAATGCATTCCCCAAGTCAGTGCTATCATTTGCTGGTGGGTGGGGTTAGAGCTGACGAACATGCAAGTGTTTGTCTCCCTGTCCTTGCATTTTCTGTGCTCCTTAGTTGCCTGCAGGCTGTGTTGACATTACATTGTTATTGGTGTACGTCTTAGTTGAGGCTTAATATGGCACCGCAAAAGTTCATATATAAAACAGTGTAGAGAGATGGGTTCAGTTCAGAATAAATGTAAAAACAGAAACCCTAGTATACTTATTGAGAAAAAACTCAATGAGATAGTAGCAAGGTTAGCATATTCTCAAAAATATCTCTGCCATCTATCACAGGAAATGGGTGTTTAAAAATCCATAATATTTAGAGCCATTAAAATTCTTAAATTTAAGCTTTACAAGTGGTAAATAATGTATGAGTTAAAGTGTGCAGATAGGCGAGTTGTTTGAATTTCAGAAACCGGGTTTTGCAAACTCTTGCCAATGGTATTGTGGATCCTAAATTTATCATATTCACAGGTGATGCATGGTTTTGTTTACATGGGCGGTTATAATGCAGAACAATGGATATTAGGAGTACTGAAAAATCTTCATATCATTCAAGAAACTGTTGTTCCTTTGTTCAAGCCAAAGGAAGAGCTTTGACTTTTAGTGCTTTCATTAAACGTTAACAGTTTTTACAGCAAATGCGTGAAAGAACCGACTTGTAATGTTCAACATGATTCCTGTAATGATTCTCTACTTAAAATACAAAATTTCTTTAACTTAGGAATGTAATTTTACTTTTTTAACTTATAAAATGCTAAAGTGAGCCATTTCACAGCCCAGATTACAAAGAGTGGACATTGGATTTTTAGCTGTAGGACTGATTTTTGTTTAACATCCTCCAACAGATGGTGAATAGCTCGAGGTCCATAGAGCTTTAAGTTACCCAACATTTGTCTTCTCAGGATAAGGGAAACCCTCGGAAAAAACCTTATCCAGATAACTTACCCTAAGCGAGATTCGAACTCGCAACCTCTTGAACATGAGGCAGACATGCTAACCATCACGCTACAGAGGCAGGCTACAAACATGTTGACAATGCTAATAAAATGGGGGAAGTTCCAAAGACAGTTATAATCACAAACCTACTGGTCTAAAAAAAATGGTACAGGTATTTTATGGAGGGGATTCAACACTGAGCTTAGTCATTCTATTGTATGTCAAACCCCAGGTGGGACAGGATGGAGTGAGAGCGCTCTGAGGACTTGTGTTGGAACCCAGGCAACCAGCGAGCTCATGTGTACTCCTAACATATGCTGGAGGTTCTTTATTTTGGCACCAGGGTTTGCTAGCAGGCAACCACAGTGAAACCCATCTGTCAAGAACGGAGTTTGTATAGTCCTCACACAACAACATTAAACTTGTCTCTTTGTCAATGCTTCCAACCCTGAAAGACCGGATTGAACTGAAGGTGGAAATGGAAGGACAGGAAATTCGGGGATGTAATTATCCTTCCTAGCATTGAACTTGTGACCAGGAACCCCCTCCCCCCCAATCAAAA
This sequence comes from Tenodera sinensis, assembly GCA_030765045.1. NCBI lineage: Eukaryota > Metazoa > Arthropoda > Insecta > Mantodea > Mantidae > Tenodera > Tenodera sinensis. Next base: position 18,339,445 of record CM060962.1, on the reverse strand, counting down.
AAGAACCATGGATCAGGAAGGTCAGCCACAGGAATTGAACCCACGACCTCCCAAATGCGAGCCTTACCACATTGCTGCAAAGCATTCTTGCTCAGTTCTTACTGGTCTGATTCTAGAAGTAAATTTTATTATTTCTGCTTTACTGCATCTTCTTTTATGACAGTCTTCACTAGAAAACTATACCTTGAACCGCCACAGCCACTTCATGCACTCATCTTCACAAAACTGCAATCGGCAACATAGATCCAAATGTTAGTAGCTTGGGCAGTATGGTATTAGTGATTTGCAAAAGCTTTGTAAACCGTCTTAAGAAAGAAAAGTTGTAAGATGAAAAACATGTTAACCACATTGGTGGGGGAAAATGCCATCTTTTGCAGCATAATGCAACAAGTATCAAATTCCAGGACATGTGGTCACCTTGCATAGTGTTATTCATGGCCGGCTTCAGAGCCTTAGCACTTATTCTTTCATGGGACAGGCATGTTACTACCAAGCACAAAATATCATATTTTCTGCAAGAGAAATTGTGGAGTTGCCAAATGTCACCTTTTTTATCTTTGAAAGATAGAAGAAAAGTCCTTGCAAGCTTATTGTACTTTGGATAAAAATGCATCTATAGGGCTGGTTGTTACACGTGTGGTGTCCCGAGAGATGGCGGTACACAGGTGGGCAATAGCCTGACACAGATCATGGTCATAGGTACATGTTGCAATCGGTCTGCATGCACTCTTACAATGAAACAATACATGTTCAATAATGTATAGTTAAAATACAGTTGATGCTGAAAAGGTCCTCCATCGCATGAAAGAATGAACATTTTGAAATACCACATCAGTGATGCCTTCGATTTCCTCTCATATGTAACTTTTCGGTCTTCAATAAATGATACATACAGAATGCATTTCTCTTGAAGCAGCATGTCGTGGGTGTCTTCTTTGATCTGGAGAAGGCGTACGACACTACATGGCGCTATGGCATCCTGCGTGCTTTGCACGGTTATGGTTTACGCGGTAACTTGTCGTTTTTTATTTTTAACTTTTTACTAATTCGCCGTTTTCGTGTCCGCATAGGCAACACGCTCTCCCAAGAGAAAGTTCAGGAGAGTGGTGTACCCCAGGGGTCGATTCTCAGTGTTACGCTTTTCGCCGTCGCCATTAATGGCATCACTAGTGCTGTTCGTAGCGGAATCCCGATGTCGCTGTATGTTGACGACTTTGCGATGTACTATCGCTCTTATAGTTTGGAGCACATCGAGCGTCAACTGCAGCTGACCATAACATCCATCGCCGAGTGGGCGTCTTGCACGGGTTTTCAGTTTTCCCCTACGAAAACACAGTGTCTCCACTTTCACCGACTCCGTGGTGTACACCCTCCTCCTGATCTGCATTTGCGTGGCTCACGTCTTCCATTTGTTCCCCACCTAAAGTTCTTGGGCCTACACCTCGACAGCAAACTCACATGGGAGCACCATATTCGTCACCTTCGTGCTTCCTGCGGTCGCTCGCTTCGGGTACTCATGGTTCTATCTGGGGCATCTTGGGGCGGAGATTGCACGGTAATGTTGAGGTTGTATCGCTCACTGGTCAGGTTTTATCTATGGCTCTGCATCAGCCTCTAAACTCCGCCTTTTAGACACAATTCATCACACTGATATCCGTCTCGTTACTGGGGCTTTCCGCACAAGTAGAGTGGATTGTCTGTATGCTGATTCTGGCGAACCTCCACTGTCTGTTCGACGCTCGTTGTTACTTTGTTCTTATGTGGCAAGGTTGACCGCTCATCCAGGTCATCCTTCGTTTCCACCTGTATTGCGTCCAGACCTCGCGCACCGTTATATGCGGAATAAAACAATCTCCCGTCCAAGTGGCATCAGGTTTCGAGAACTGCTTGTCGCAAACGCCCTCCGACTGCCAGTTGTAGAGCGGCATTCACTTGGCCACTGTCCTCCCTGGCAACTCCAGCGTGCACGCTTTGACCTGGAGCTGTCGGGCTGTGCAAAGACCGCTACCCCTCCTTCGGTGTTCCGTCAACTCTTCACCGCAGTTCTGGGCCGATACCGGACTTATACTCCGGTATTCACCGATGGCTCCCAGTTGGGTAGTACGACGGGTTCCGCATTTATATACAACGGTGAGGTTCACACATACCGCCTTCCAGACGCCAGTTCAGTTTTTACCGCCGAGCTGTTTGTCATCTTTTATTTCTTTTTATCTCCCGGTCAGTTCCTGGACCTTTTATTGTATGTTGCGACTCGCTGAGCGCTCTTCAGGCACTGCATCAATTTGTTGGCAACTCGGTTTATTAAAATACAGACACTTTTATCTGTTGTTATCTCGCGGATATCAGTTCGTTTTTACCTGGTGCCCAGGCCATGTTGGTATTCCCGGCAATGAGACGGCGGATGCAGCTGCAAAGTCTGCATGCCGCCTGCCGGAGTATTCCACCCATACGCTCCCTTATATGGGCGTGCAGATCTTCCGTCGCCGGCTATATTCTGTCTGGCAGGAGTCTTGGGAAGTGTTAGCTGGCACTCAGTTGCGGACAATCAAGGACACGGCAGAACCCTGGCAAGCATCTTGCAGGGATTCCAGGCGTGAGGAAGTGATTTTAACCCGCCTGAGGATAGGTCACACTCGAGCCACGCATGCACACCTTTTGCGCGGTGATCCAGAGCCTGTCTGTGCGACGTGCAATGTCTCGCTCTCCGTTGCACATGTCCTTACTGATTGTCCGCGGTATGCTCGTGAGCGCCAGTCCTTTGGCCTGGGTCTTACACTGTGCACCGTGTTAGGCAATGACCCAGTAGCTGTAAATACAATACTGCGTTTTGTTGCCAGTATCGATTTTGGTAAGCAAGTGTAAGGTTTCTTTTATCTTGGCGGAAATAGACTTTTAGGATGTTTTTACCTTTTTTAACAGTGTAACCACTTTACGTTTTTCGTACTATAAGTTTTTATCGGTTATTAATTTTCCTTTTTTTACCTGTTTAACTGTTTTTAGCACTTTTAATGTTCATCTTTAGGTATTTTAACTTTCACTTTTTAGCTTTAAAGGGGTGAGGTTTTATTTCTTTGATCGTTTTTATTTTGGACTTCGGGCCCTAATGACCTAGTTGTCGACGGGCCCGCAAACCCCACTACTCACTCACTCAATAAAATGAGGATTAATCCTGTACACCCTATCTTTTAGTGTTCCCGTGTTGTATTGTTCTATTGTGAGCGTGTGTGCCAACAACCATCTGCAACCTATTGCTCACCCGCATACCATGGTTTCTCAGAAACCATATATCTAACAACTGTATATAGGGTGGAAGGGAAGTCATTACATTCCTTCTAATATGTGCTTCATAGAAGCATTACAAACAAAAAAGTCAAATGGCATTTTGTTCTTTGATCAGCCTATTTTGAAAAAATAGTTTTTTATTCAAATTGGATGCGTAATTCCACAAGAATGTACGAAGATAACAGTTTGTTACTTCTAAGATGCGTAGAGTATATCTGTGAAAAATATTGGAGAGCAAGAGGATTTATGACTTCATTGTCAGAAATCCAGCATTAGCTAACAACAGATGCGTAGAGTAACTTATTTCTGACATAGCTTTGGTAGTAATTATGGGACATCACACAGGGTTACGAAATAATCACTTAAAAGACCTGAATACTCCAAGCTGTTCTTTTAGACATGAGGTAAGTCGACAACGTTGCATTGAGGTTGGTCAGGGAGTTGGCCTGGTTTGTGGGTGTAAACAGGTCGGGCACTTTCACTTTCGTGTAATGTTTTGGGAGGTAACACTTGTGATTGGCCTACACTCGCACAGTAAACACAGAAGGACAAGGCAGGGTTTGAGGTTTTTTTCAAGACACATCGTTACAGTGTTTATGTACTGAGCTAGGCAATTGACACCCATACAATCTGCAGTGTTGTCAGGTTGTTTTCGACAAAACTAAAATATCTCCGTAGGAAATGGTCAGAGACAAAAACATGAGATACAAAATGTGTTCCAAATACCAAGATCTACCACTGGTTTAAATTAATGTAATGACTTCCCTTCCACCTGGTATATTAGTTTTTAATTATTATTACTCATAGTGTAATGTATTTTTTAAATAACACTTCAAGTGCACTTGGAATAGTTTTATGACTATTGTACTTTTCATGTATGATATTTCTGAACTGCAGTTTAATGATTTTAGTTTTTAATGGGTGGGCTGTTGCCTCGTTGCATTTCAGCTGGTTGTTTTTATTCATATTTTTTGCTGTGTCATATATGTATATTGATATGTCTCTTTTGAATAGAAGTTGGAAACTCTCTGTGTTGTAGTAGACAATAGAAGTATATTCTCTGTGTCTATTAATATGAATAAAGAGAATATCATTAGGTATTTCATAAGGCATGGAGTTATTAAAGTTTGTATATGGTTTGCATTTGAATTAAAAACGTGTTTCTAGTGTGGAATAAATATTATGACAGGTATGTTGAAAGAAAAGAGTGACGTATATGTTATAACTATCAAAAAATAGGTGCACTATCAATAGTGAAGTGTTCATGTTTGAGTTCAATTTTTTGAATCTCATTTTTACACTCGCCTTCACTTTAAAATGTTGAAGAAACTGAAACGTTTTCAAGAATATTCAATTTCATCTTCAGTCGTTGGATCTGCTGGTTTTAGAATATTTTAGTGATGGGACAATACCACTATTTCTCGATGCCCTATACTGATTTTTAAGTACGGATACTCATTACTAACTTTATAAAAAGTTGTAAAAGTGATAGCTTGTTCACTGGAAAATATTCTTATTAGTAGTTTTCTGTGTACAAAGGCATGTAACCAATTTTGTTGTTGCTCATCATTTTCGGATGTTGCGGTATTATGTTCCCACAGCACAGAAAACTCAACATTGCTCTTTCAATAGAGGTTCTGTATAAATGTAACATGCTGCTTTAAATTTGTTGTATTGTGTGATTTAACACTGCGTGAAAATTTTTTTCCGCATATTTGACACCCTGCTCTTTTATTAGTACCGTCTTCTTCAAAATAGTTCCACACTTCACTTATGTTTTATTCAATGTCACTGTTGTACATTGGTAAAATAAAATATTTATGGGTTTTTTTTTCCCTTTAACGTTCTCCAACGTAATGTCATATCGGACGATGAGTGAATGAAATGGGTGAAATGATGCTCAAATGAGCCCGAGGTCCATAGAGCTTTAAGTTACCTGACAGTCGTCTTCTCAATATAAGGGAAAACCTCGGGTAAAAAACCTTACTCAGATAACTTACCCTAAGCGAGATTTGAATTCACCACCTCTTGAATGCGAGGCAGACATGCTAACCATCACGCTACCGAGATGGGCTTTATGGAGATTAGTGGTACAGTATACCTGTAGTGTGTGTTAGTAACACGACTTTGACTTGCAAAACACAATCCAACAGATGGAAGGAAAGCACTAATATTTCTACGTGCTATATTATCTTGTATCTTAAGTTCTGATTTGTATCTGCAGGATTCACAGATTTTGGTCACCAGAGTAGGTAAATGTAAAGGATGAGAGAGAGAGTCACCAAGACAGACTATTGCAGAAATGCGATTTAGTGCATCAGCTGTACCATCTTCATTCACATTTCAGATACAAGTTACACAAGTACCTCTCCACCTTCTCCCATTGTATTGCACATTTTCATTTAGACACAAAGTCTATAGAATATTGCATTCATTCACTAACAGGGAACACAATCAAAGTCTATCAAGAACAAAAGGTGGTCCTGCAATACTTAGGAGACATGTACAAGGCAACAACATGAAGTCTTGTCCTTTTATTCCTTATGTAGCATTAATGGAAATGCAACAACTTTTAATAATGCAAAACAAAAAGTATCGAAGGTTTAACTTAAAGTATTAGACATGCTTCAATACCACCAAATATCAAGACATTGCTGGTGTTGAGGTCCCATCCCTAGAATATTTATAATTAATCCTCTGATAGGCATACAGTATTTAATAATACCATTACTTATGGCTGTTCTGAATGCCCACGGCTGCAGTACCCTGAGTGAACTTGATTTTTACATTCCACATTTTACTTTTTGTCCACAAAACCACCAATAAACCATGTGATGATTAAATTACAAGTTAAATGTAAATGTAATAAGTATAACATAATGTTTTCAATATAGTAGACCCTTGTATACATATACGAGAGTTATCACTAAAGTCATAGGATTTATCCACCTCCCATAATGCATATCAGGTGAGAAATTTCAACATATGTGCAGAGGAGTCCTCTCACATGCAGTATACAGTGACACCACCTGGCATTGGGTGCTAGATATTGAATTTAGGGACGTAGGAAATCAGTAGGTCATTTAATAGTCATGTATTATGAATGTGACCCAGCTTGAACAGCATTCACATCTGAAAATATAAGTTCTCCGCAGAAAACGTTTGAGAGAGTATCAGATTAGGTTGTGGAGGCATTAAGAAATCATGCTCTACCGCCTTGAACTGTTCAGAGGAGGGCATCAGCATTTAAATGTGGAAGAGAAGCAACATGCAATGGTCAGGATGTACAGAATTTGGCCGTGCTCTAATGACCCTGTGCATAAAGGATGACAGAATAGAACCATCCACAGAATTTTACGGGAAGACATACAAATGCATAAGGCTACTGTGAAATGGGTGCAGAAGATATTCAGATGCACAAGACTGCTGTGGAGTAGGTGCACATGCACCAATGGAATAGTATCATTGGAGACATTACGAGATGATGGGAATAATGACTACAGATAACATTTAGGTGTAGGTCAAAGACTCCAAGATCAACTCTAGGACCTCGTCCCTTTGATAATCACAAAGTTTGAAATGTCCCTTTGATTTAAGATCTCAAGCAGTTGTACTCCAAAATGCAAACAATGCTTACTACCCTACATTGATGTGCATATTGCCTCAAATGCTATAATGGACATTTACTCCTCCAAAACAGCACAAGATTCCTGAGGAGTTGGAAATTCCTCAGTCATATGGGAAATAGATAGAGCACACTACCTTCTTTTCTTGCTTGTCTCTTACTTTATCAGGATCACCACCAGATCCTTCTCAAGAAATTCTGGTAGACCCCAAGTGTTGCTGTGTCTTGTCAACACACAAGCTGGGTGTAACCTCAGGAGAGGTGCTGAAAACAGAATAACCTTTATGTTAACTCCTCTGGCCTTGCTTAAACCAAGGTTCCTGTATTATGGCAACTTCCAAGCCTTGTCTTACATGCTATTACATAGCACGTTAGAAGCTGTAATACTGCATTATAAGTTGGCCTGACTGAAACATATGAGAATTCATTCTTACTGCACCCTAAAGCTCTGCCTTGGAAAGTCCAGGCCTCCCTTTTGGCTTTTGGGTATTTAGATGGAGTATCCTCTACCTGATTCTTTCTGAGGTGCCAGAAGAACCCAGTTTAGGCTCAGGTGGAGCTTCTGGAAGGTCCTCCCAACCAGAGAGCCACCTCCTTCCCCTCCACTCTGAGCCCCTCCCTCTTCCTTTCACTGCCACACTGATTCTTGACTTAAGTTTTGGGGAACCAATACTCCAAGCTAGTGTTCCTAAAGTATCTAAATATTCTCGGCATCTTTTGAAGGCAGAGCCTGATTCTCCACATCTCTAGACGTCGGGCCGTTAAACCCCCCCTCCACATCTCTAGAAGATTCTGTCACCTCCATTGGAGCACTTTGGGAAGCCAGTCCCCATTTCAGAGCCCTGCTACCTCCAGTTTAGTATAAATCCAGCATTGGAGTTCATGGTGCAGTTATTCAGATTATTTGGTATAGATCTCCCTATACTAATTCCATAAGTAGAGATCATTTTAGTCTGCTTAGGCAGATTCTGGAAGTTCCTGGGTAAGACTATATTCTGAGAGGTTGTCAGATATCCCAGAGGCTCCATTATGACCATCTCCTACATGCACCCTTTCAGCATGAGTTGCTCGACACCTAGGGGAGTTGGTTTGCAGTCTCCTATTTGATATTCAGAGACAAACCTAAGAGAAATGACCTGAATGTCTAAAGGTCAATCCTTCATGATAAAGTGACAACCTGTTTGGTTGTTTGTGTTCTTGCATAGTGGGGATGGGAAATACTCAAAACAACCACTCTGTTTGCTGCACCTTTCTCACTGTGATTATCTCTTCATAATAAAATTGAAAGATCCATTGTGTAGAATGTGCTTTTGGACATGTAAAGACATCCTCACAGCAATGAGATATCAGAAAATTCTCTTAGGATGAGGGCACATTCAGTTTGCATTGTGGTGGAGGATTCTGCAGGAGATTACTTCAAAGGACTGTGGATGCATTCTTTTGCCCATGACCTGGGAACTAGCTTTAAAGTATAATGAGTGTAAAACTTCTGCAATTGTGACTGTGATTGCCAACCCATCTGCCTAGTTTAGGAGTTGTTTAATGTTTAGCTTTCTCAGAGTAAGAGATGTGAGTAACATATATAGTCTGCATCGAAGGTGTTCCAGATCTGCTGTTCTTTCAAAGAGTGCAGTAAATAGTACTTATTTTATAATTCTGATATTTATAACTATGGCCCCTATGTTTTCAAAGTTATTTGAATAGCCAGGGAAGGGAAATAATTGCAAATATTCATGGAGCAAGAGTCAAAAGTAGAAGGAAAAAATGAAAATGTGTTGCAGTGCATAAATGGTGTACCCATATTTGTCATCAATTGTCCCATACCTTGTCTGTAATGGTGGGAAATCCGGCATGCAAGCCGATGGCTTATTGTGTGCCAGACCCTGGAAGGAAGAATGATATGAAAGTATCCTACAGGTGGCCAGAATGCATCATAGACAGAATTACTATGGTGGGTCCCTAACAGATGCAGGTAGTTCTTCAGCCCGACGGAGTTCCAGGTCCAACTGATCAATCAGTCCCCTTGGCAGGCAGGCAGCTGACTGCTGTGCCTCCCCTCTGCCGAACACCGTATTTCCAGAGTGCAAGCTCCACTGCAGCACATCCTACCGATGATCCTGCTGATGCTTACAACCTGGAAAGACCAGATAGAGAGTTAAATGAAAGGGAGTGATTTGGGGGATGTAAGGTAAATATCCTTCCCAGCATTTGCCCGAGTGACCTGAAAAAAAAAAATCCAAAAACTCCAAGATAAAGAAGGTCGACCACAGGAATCAAGCCCACGCCCTCCCGAATACAGGCCACAGATGTTACAGCTCGATTGTCCCATGCCTTCTGCAGCACACAGTTGACCAGTCACCTCCTGACCTGGTAACTAAGTCGCCAGCTATCATTTTTCCATCTATCTAGGTCTGTTGCATTAGTTGTATCACAAATGTCAGCGCAGCCTATAATTGTGGAAGTGATATAAGGACTTATTTGTTGTTTTAATTATATCTCTTAATATTAAAAGCTTGAAGCTTTCTCTGTGTTGTTATGGTGTCGTGGGAAATCAGTAGAGCATTCTTATCAACAAATGTCAAGCTCTTTGCCATCTTGACTCCATGACCTTCCTCAGGGAACTAAAATATACCCAGTTTTAAGTGATATTAATACTAAACAATAGGTTTATGAATTGATTGCTAAAGTAACAAATTAAATGTCAAAAAAAAATTTGTATGGCCTTTATGATGCACTGAGGAAGGCCACGGGGTCAAAATGGCTGAATACTCGGTTGATTTCTTGTGAAACAAAAAGATTCTAAAGCTGTATGTAAATATGACTGTTCAGATTCATGTTTCTTAATTTCTTGAGAAGAGTGTTTCATGTGCAACTATCCACCAAGATTCATCTCCATGTTTTACAAATAAGAAACAAAAATAATACATGTTACTAGTCATCATGCATCCACAGATACCTGCAGATGTATTGAATTCTTTTAAATTCTCTGCTTATTTTACTGTACTTCAGTTTTTAACTGCCTTCACCTGCAAAGTGCTCAACAGTTTTATTTGTCCATTTGATTTACTTTTTTCTTCATCACCAAGGATGGGCTGAAAAAGTTTAGTTATTTTAACCTGGAAACTTACATTGTAATGTGATTCCTATTTAGAAGTGTGCCTGAGTACAAACTGAGTGTGCACTGCAGGCTACTGTAGAAAAGCTCTTCTCCCTTCCTTTACTAAACATATGCCATCTAATGAGCAAATTGAATACTGCTTTGGTGCTCAATCTTGTATGCTGTACCAGTTTTAACCCCAGCCATGTGAAACAGGAGATTTTTTGTCAGTATAAAATTCAAGTTTGTTTTTCTTTTGGTTGGGTGTCCACATGCTTATGTGCTCTTAAGGAATAACTACCACTGATAACATGGAAGTATTTAGAAAAACATCTGTTAGTGCTCTTATGGAAACTGGGGTTTATTTTTCTTGCCTTGTAGGTCAGATTTTGGAATTTTCTGAGTATTGGTAATACATTTCCTTTTCACAGAAACTCAGAAATTATGGAACGATAACAATGTTAGACTGTTTCTGGCTCTTAATGCTATATAAGATCATTCAAAGGCAGCTTTTGGAATATAGACTTCAATCTTGACAGTGAAGGTAGTACTTTTTGCAGGAGCAGCTTGGAATATTAATCTTACCCAGTACTGAATGGATATATTGCTTTGCCATGTACAGGGAAGGAAGTTATTTCTGTTTCCTGAAAAAAGAGAGATCAGCACATTGAATTCCTTTCATGTTAAAATGTTCTTGGTTTGAGATTGCAACTTGAATATGATTCCAAGTGTAAACAAAAGTATTCAGAAGATGAAAAATTCAGAAAATTCATTGAATTGAATAAACAGTTCTATAGTAGTGGTGTTATTTTGTACTATAAAGTCTGTATGATTAAGATACTGACACAAATGTGTAGTTTGCAACAGTGCTGTAATACCAACAAACATCAAAGGTGCAAGCAAAAATTTCATATGGGAGAAAGGGCAGTGCTTGGTTTTCAAGAAACTGTAAGGACACATTTATTTTTGTTTTGGGTCATATTTGCACATTAAGGACCTATTGTGTTAGCAATGTTATACAAAGCACACATTATTGCAGACAATGACTTGCATCTCAAGCTATCTGTTAGATTTCTGCTTTGACAGGCCCAGAAAGCAAGCGAGATGCCAGTGGTAGTGCTCTGTGTGGATATAGTATAAGTAGTGCCCGAGTACTGTGAAGCATCCAAGGTGGATGCCCCACTGTTACATTGCTAATGTGTATTGTTTCCTTAAAGCACAACATATCAAAGATTTTATTCCTGACTTGGAAAGCAAATTCAGTCTTGATTTGGGCTCGAAAGTGAAAGCTCCTCTTCTGGAGCTTGAGAACGATCTTGATTCACACAAAAGAGAGATATAAGAGTGGATTTCATTACTGCTTTATCATTTTGTATGCCCCAAAACCTGCTGAAGTAGTACAAAATGATTTAGATGTATCTTATAACAAGCTATATTAGTGATCTAGAAATGCTGTAAATAGTTTTTATGACATGTAAGTTAACACATATTGCAGAGAACTTACTCCTTCTATTGTAGCGTAAAATTCAGAAGAGGAAAAAATACAATGCTTTCAGAGATTTAACCCTGGACCTCTTGATCTGCATTCTGATATTTAAATAAATATGCCAGAAACACAATTGCCCATTTACAACTTCTAGGGAGGAATAGTTATGTTATGGGTTCTGTAAAATCTAAGAAAGTAATTTGTAACTGGAACTCATGCATAACAAACAGCTCATCCTATTAGTAAAAGGTTTACTTCTTTTGCATGGTCTTAAGCCCAACCTCACGTTTAGTATCTTTTAGTAACTTTAACCAGGATAGGTGCTGGTTGTTTTATTATATGCTCTGATTCAGCACCAGTTTATCAGCAGCACAGCACTAGTTAATAAAACACAGACACTCGTCTCTCAGTTAATCGGTTGCGGATACATGGACTCCAGCCCATATGGTTATTTCCGGCAATGAGGGAAGCGGCCACTAAAACTGCCTGCCGTTTACCACAACTTTCCACACACTCTGCCTTTTAGGGATGCAGCGGTACTGGTTGACCACCTTCAGGGGTTCTCGGCAGTCTGAGATCATTCTCACCCGATTGAGAATCGGTCATATGCACGCCACTCACGGTCATCTTTTGCGTGGTGAACCAGCCCCTGTGTGTCCAACGTGTGGCATACAGCTCTCCGTCCCACACATTTTGATTGATTATCCGCAATATGCTTGGAAGCACCAGTTCCTTGGCCTGGGTTTTAACCTGCAGTCAATTCTGGTGACGGCCCGGTATCCGTAGATAAGGTGCTGTGGTTCGTCACCAAAATTGATTTTGCGAAAAACTTTTAACTTGTGTTTTATTCTCAGGCATTGGATTTTACGGTTTTAGAATATGACCTTAGCCTTGTATTGTTTTTACCATTTGTTCTTAGCATTTTAACTATTTGCTGTTTTAACTTTTAACTTTTTAATGCTTTAAGTATTTGCCATTTTAATCTTGTGTTTTAGCTTTCATATTTTAGCCATACCAGTTGGTGAGTGTTCTTAGACTTTACAATTTGACTTGGGGCTCCAAATGACCTAGCTGTCAACGGGCCCTTAAACCCTACTCACTCACTCACTCACTCACTCACTCACTCACTCACTCACTCACTCACTAGTACCTTTAAAAATGTTTGTTTGGTGGTTTTGGCATGCAGGTTGCCATTACCAGCTGCTAGCTGACTACTGCTCTTCATTTTAAACATGAAGGAAACCGTATCTCCTGTACTGCGTAGTGGCAATACTAATTCCAACATGTCAGACTTGTGTCACACATCAACAATACCTGTAGCTCTCTGGCTGACACATTTTCCTACCCTGCACAAGGTTCTCTTTGCTTGCATATTTTCAATATTTTATGTCAGTTACTATCCACTCCTCCTTTCATTACATTGTACTGGTGTATTATAGTAAGTGTACAAACATCGTACAGTTAACATAGTGAACGAGAAAACTTAAGATTTATGGTATTGCACATCTAAGGAAATGTTAACACTAATTTCTTCATGATTGATGACAGTTATTTAAATTTATCGTTACAAAGTGCATTTATTAAAGTCTAATCAGTGTTCTTTGTTTCATATCATTGTTTACTATTTAAATATTTGCATTATTTTAGTAGAGCAATGTTTCCACATGATTTCCAGGATAATACTGCCCCATCGCAGATTATGTGGCTGTTAATAAGATTGGATAACGTGAGTAGGCTGGAGTGCTATTCCCATTCCCGTCCTTCTTAACAAGTTTGCTTCAACCAACTGTACCTCCCTTACCCTATGCATTAAATAATGGTATTTCTAAGTTGCTGAGAACCTAAACAACTCCTGAGTCTGTCATTACTTTAATTATGAATGTGCATGTTAGAGTATTCAAACTGCCAACCCTAAATTATGCAGTTCTAAAATTTATTCAAACTAAATCAGTATTTGAGGATGTTACTGTTCAGATTATCAGGTCTCCCACATAAACCAAGACACCCAAGTGGTATGTCTACTCTTCAGTACGTAAGCTGCCGTATTGGAAGTGTTCGCATAGTTGTTTACCTTGGAATCAGTCACCAGTCCTTATCTCAGCTATGAACATAGTGAGACAGTTATCATTGCAACACTGCATTTTCATATGCAAAAGCTACTCTAAGTACGAGTTGGTTTGACAGGTACATGATGCATTTGTTCAGCAATTTCCTGGTGAAGTGCCACCTTCACGAGCACAAATTCACGTAATTATAAATTTGAAACTACTGGCTCAGTTTAATTTAAAAGGTGAGTCAATTAACAACACTAAACAACACTTACATTTATAATTTTCCGGAATGCGTTTCGGAGGTTAACTTTCCTCCATTATCCATTATGAAGTATACATAGGAAAAACCAAAAGAAATTTAGAAATTAGATCCAAGGAATACGTTAGGAACATCAAGAGTAAACAGAAAAATCAGCTGTTGCCTTTCACTTTTGGACAAAAAATCACGACATAAAGCCAGAACCGAAACTTCTCAAACACATAACCGGAAAACAAGAGCTGTCCACATGGGAACAAATCTTCATTTTAAAAAATAGAAACCGAGTATTTAATTTTGACATTCCCTAGAAAGATATTTTCATGCAAGTTCCTTGAACCGTTACCAGAAGAAACATCATTGCTATCCGCACCATGAAATACCATGGAAACCCAGTTATTGTCTGGTTGATAATGGAGGAAAGTTAACCTCTGAAACGTGTTCCGGAAAATTATAAATGTATGTGTTGTTTAATGTTATTAATTTACTCACCTTTTAAATTAAATTGACTATAACAACACAGTTTTCAAACTTCTATGAAAGGAAGATACTGGCTCAGTGCTCAATAAAAAAAAAAAACATATGCACACTAGCAGTTTTAATAGAGGAAAAGCTATATGACATTGTTGTGAATTTTGAACAGTCACCGAATAAATCATTCACAAGAGGGGTTTTGGTTTCTTTTGCTCATATAGCTACCTCGTTCTCCAGGTTTAACAGTGTATGATTATTACTTGTGGGTACACTGAAAGAAAAGTGTATCGAACAAATCTGCACACATTGGATGAACTGAAAGAAAACGTTACAAATGAAAGCAGAAACATTACAGTGGTAGAACTCGCTCGCATCAGTCATAATGTGATTGCCAGGCACAATGCCTGTATAACCCAGGAAGGACAATACTTCTAGCATAATTATAAGGTAACAGTTCATATAATGTTTCAAATAAGATTGTGTATATGCTTAAGGCAGTGCAGCCACGTGCAACATACGTTTTGCTGAGGCAACTGCCGTAGCACAGAGTACAAACACTGCATATGTTCTTGGTTTACATGGGAGACCCCATACATTTATAATCTTCAAGTGTCATAGCATTTACAATAGGGTCATTTGAGGTTTAAAAAAAATTGACAGTAGCTCAGTTGGTTAGATGCTGGCCTACTGATCCTAAGGTCAGGGGTTCAAATCCGGCCCAGAGTGATGGTTTTTAAGTGTGCTTAAAAACAACAGCTCCATGTCAGTAGATTTACTGGCATGTAAAAACTCCCACGGGACAAAATTCCGGCACACCGGTGGCGCTGATGTGATCCTAGCAATTGACAGCATTGTTAAACAACAAATAATTTTTTTTTTTTTTTTGAGGTAAAATTACAATAAAATGGAGTTTTCAACCTAACCACCTTAGAACTTAAAGAAAGGTGCAGGTAAAATATTAGTTCTCAGTGGTACACAGTTTTCATAAAGTGGAGTTGCAGACATGATTAAAAATTGAAACTTCATACTCATAAAGAGGATGGAAAAAAAATATCTTAGATTTTAATTATGCTTCTTCTTGGCCTTGTTTTAAAGCTAAAGGAACTGAGGCTTCGTTAAAAAGGGGTTTCATTATAAAATACGTAGTTTTATATAGTTTTTAATTTCAATGTCAACTTACATATGAAAGAAAGTTTAGATTGAATGGTTTTGAAAATGAAGTATTCTATACAGCTTACTCTTTCCTTTTATGTGGGTTTAATCTTGGAAACTCTTTGGGAACAATACTAAGCAGATGGTTAAGTATACTACTTGCACTTAAAAAGACTGAACAGATTCAAACTTACCTCATCTACAAGCAGAGGCTTTCTGAATAAACGCTGCTTCTGGAGTTCCCAGTCTGACTGAAGTCTCAGTCCTGCCAAGTAGTGTTAGAGTTGACTACTGGCTGTTAGGAGGGACATTCTAGAAGTTCTCAACCTGACCAGAGGAGTTCTTTCTGGTTTCTCTTGATGCATGGTCACTTGCACTTGTTATCTTTGCCTTGCTTCACCTGGTGGATCACTCCCCAGCTACACTAGTGCTTGTGGACCATGAGAGCAATTCATGGCACAAGTAGCCACATCAAATGTAGTGTGCATAGCGCCTCACTCTACTGCTCCTAATACTCCAAAACAGGTTGGACATCCCATAGCGAATGATTTGACTTTTTGTTTCCTTGTGTAACTTAATGCTTATATAGGTTTCATATATAAATTATTTATAAATAAATATACCTTTATGAACACGTAACAAATTCACACAATGCAGCGCATTATTTTAGGATAACCTAAAGACTTGGCTTGAAGTAAGTCCTACATATATAGATAGGGTTCTTCATTTAAAACCTAATGGGTGCTTGGCAATTTGCCCGTGTGCGATTAGGTGTGCCACAGCCGGCTTTGCTCCTACATAAACTCTGTGCATAAAGCATGTATAACACTCTTACCTTATAGAAGATGCTGGAAATGTCGTCCACCCTCGCGAGGCTAAACAAGCATTATATCGGGAGAACACATTCTGATTCACACGATTAAGTTGGGTCACTGTAATGTTTCCAATTTAATTTCTAATATTTTGTTTTAGTACTTCCAATGCATGAGGATACTTTTGCTTTGTTAGAACCAGTACCCATCCAGCATCCTGATGCATTTGAGCAGCTGCAATAGATACTGATCTGTAGGTAATGAAATCAGCATTTCTGCTGGGAGGAGGCATGGTGTTGACCACATTTTCCTGCATTGGCTGGATGATCATACACATGTGGGCAAGAGGTTGGCCAAGGCCCGTAAGGCCATTGATTTAAGTTTTAAGTTATGTAAAAATGTTTGCACAAATTAAGTGACCTCAATGTATTAATAATTTTTCTCACTTTCTCAAAGCATCCCAAGATTAAACTTATGCCAAAGAAAGATTCCATTTAGCTGTGTAGTATACTTTGTATCCAAAAATGTTGAACTTTCATTTTCTTTCAAATTCAAGGTTAAAAAGCCATGATCATTGATTTTCTCTGTACCTTTGAATAAAACCTTTAAGATAATGTTTCATATATAAAATGCAAGTTTTGTCATAAATACTTACGTTAGGGAATCTTGGGTGCCTTGATAAATAACAGTACCTTATTATTGTTTTGAGATCATGATATTGCTTCTTGAAACTCTTAAAAAACGGAAGTAATCTTCTTTTTTTGAACTTCATTAGATAGCAGACACTATACACAGAAGGCACATAGAAGGGGCAAACGCATGATAGGGGAAGGCGGGGTAAGTGGTATTACCAACAGCAGAAACTGTGTCAGCAATATATATGCAGGAAGCGGCATGAATGGGGAACTCATAATACCATGTGCTTGTATTTTGGGAACCGATGTTGGCAACAGCTCAACAGGAGAGGGATGGGATGAGCCTGAGAGAAATGCTCCCATGATGCCTTGGGTTAAATGCGTTGCCATCATTTTGTTCGATTACTCAAGTTTCTGCACCTTGCCTCAATTAAGTGCAGTTTACATACATACACACAAATAAATAACATTGTGTGTGTCAATTATTGTTCCTAGAGGTGTATTCTTAATACTTGTGCAGTACAACAGTACAATACAGGGTTAAAAGTGTGCGAAAATCATTCAAAGTGTTTTAGTAAACACGAAACATTATCCAAGTTAAATTAATAACAGCTCAGTTCGTTTAGCTTCAAAGCAACCCAAGATAAAAGTTGTGGCATAATTAGAAGAGTTATTGATGTTCGTTGGCCTTGCAAGTATAAATGTTAATAACTTTTATCTTATTTGCAACCCTGCTGAATGAATACAGTCCATTATTGGTCTACTTTCATATACGTGAATTACTTAGTGACCCCTGCAATACTACCAGCTTAAGTGAATATTTGATATGAATGGGTTGTAAGCTGTGGTGATTTGCCATACTTGCACAAGTTCCTCACTAAGCCTACAAAATGTGACAGTGTGAACCGTTAGGGAATGATTTCATGACATAGTTGGGCCAATGCAGTCACCAGCAGAATAAGTACAAATTTGATGTCAGAAAAGTTGCACTGCTGTTGCTTTCTTCTTTTATCCTCTTTAACTTCCACAGTCATATTGGAGGCATTGACTTGAGAAACAAGATGTTAGTAACTCGAAATGTAGGCCATCATTGCAATTTTTTCATTATGCAGTGATACATTCATTCTCACATTCATACTTCCAGTCTCTACATCTTAAATTAGACGCCGTTAACGTGTTAAATTTTTCCCATAGCTTCAGGGTCTTGTGGGATAAGCAGATCTCTAGTTTTTATTTTACCCAGTGTTTCTCTGTGCATGTTACCCCTTCCTTTCAAAATCCTTTGGCATATTTACCACTTCTTAATAGTGCATCATAAACTGTTTTCGGATCATAAAATGGTGTACACTCTATTCCTGTCCTTTTCATTTGTACAGCTTGTGTAAAATGTTGTGAAACTTTATATGTGCAAGAGAGGAGAAATGAGAAGTGTTGAGAGTGGGGGGAACAGGAGACTGGAAGTGTTATCAGAGAGGCAGTCACATATAGAACACATTGTACTTAGCACACTCACAGCAGGTGGAACACTGACCCCCACTTCTCTTATTATGCAAGTGGGCTGGTTAGGGACTGTCACATATTTTTGCACAAGCTGTATATATATAATGTATTTCTCATCATGTACTAAATTAATGTTTCTCCTAGATTTTCAGAGAGAAATGTTGCAAAATGCATGCTTTTAGTTAAGTAGCAAATTTCAGATTGTTTATTTGCTGGTATTCTGTCTTTACATTTTGTGCCATGAGATATTTTTAAGTGGAATTGCAATGCCATTAAGGAAAATCAGTGTGATATTGAACATACTAAAAATACTTTTAAGTTTGTGGTGCCTTTCGATGAAGGGTTGTGCTTTGAGAATGCTTTTCTTTAACTTGTGTAGTAGTGCACTTTAAAAATAGATAGATATAAAACAAATTTACTGGGTATATAGCAAACTTAGTAATTATTAGCTTCATTTCATTGTATAGTCTATTTACAGGCTGTCCTTACATTATTGCATATGTTCCTTCTGTATTAGAGCTTTTTTATCAGACTTTTTCAAAAGTTGTTCATATGTGACGTGACATGTCTTTGGTTGTGTAATAATCAAATTAGCTGAAATTTCATATTGTACAGTTCCCCATTAGGTTAAAACAGTGCAACTAAATTCTGTTTCTACTCACTAAAGATGAATATGAATATGGCAGATTTTATTAAACTTGTATCTTAAACATCAGAAATCAAAATTTGAGTTACAAATGATATAGCTTTAAGAAATTAATAAATTATTTTTAGCATTTTATGCTAAATATTACTTATGATTTGTTAATATGTATGCAATTTATAAACAATAACAATAATAACAACATACAAAATATGAATTAATCATTTTAAAGATTACATCCATAGGTAAATATAATTTTCCAAATGAATCTCATATCTTCCCCAAAGAATCCCAACCCCTCTGCCCCCCCCCCCCCCTCCTTCCATATGCATACTACAAAAAAGAATAGACTGGTTCACAGCCATCGGTAACAGTAACCAGAATGAGAAAGTTGAAATATATGTCAATACATTGCATAGGCTTCGGTGGCCAGTGTCTACGGTATCTGAGCCTTCTGGGGAAGGCCACATCTTGGTTGTGACGAATGTTGACGTTTTGCCCCCCTAAGTTGGGCTTCTTCAGGTTACACTCTGCAACAGCACGGTCTAGAAGGTGCTGTCACTGAGTGTAACCTGAAGAAGCCCTACATGGGGGAGTGAAATGTCGACATTCGTCACAACCAAGACGCTGCCTTCCCCGGAAGACTCAGCAGACACCTTGAAATATATGTCTTCAAATGGAAGTGCTCAGAACCAACGGGAAAGAAGACGGCTAATTTTTAACTCTCTCATTCCCATTACTAGGCACGGCATGTTAGATTCATAGTGTGCATATTGGTCTTTTCACTGTAGAAATTATTCAAGGTGGGCATGCCATGAAGTGTCCACTAGAGCTCTCTGTAGTTACAAGCTAGAAAAATATCATTGGTGAGTCAGAAACAAATGAATTCCCAATGTGTGATATTGACCTCCACTTTGCTATCAATATGATCGATAATATGCATTCCCATTCTCGTTACCAGGCAGTTGTGAGCCAAAATATTGAGTGCTATCTGGCTTCCCTTTCTTGTTTCTGTTCTGGTTACCGTTATCAGGCAGTTGTGAATCAACCTTAAATAATGGTAATGCTATGGCTGAAAACTAAATAGATTTACAGAAACTGGACAATGAATGTGAGTAGTCAAATATCCTTGTCCTCTTTGTACCGTACTACCCATAATAATTACAAATTACTTTTGTGCTGAAGTGTACAAGTGAATTTCAGATCCCCCTCTGCATGTAGAACCATAAGTCATACATTTTCCTTTGAAATTTTGAAAATATATACAGCTATAGATTTTGATGAATGTTAAATGCTGTACCCATAAGCATGGATTGACAAAATGTTTTCATGGTTTCCATTATCATCATGCCCCATATCCACAGAAGAAAATATTTTACAATGACTATTGCCCTTTATGTACAGCAGGAAATTATTTACATGTCACTTTAATGAGATCGTTTCATTTAGCATTATTCTGAGAAGCCCTTTGTTTAAAATGAAGAAATAGGAAGAATTCATAGATTAGATTACATGTGAATTCAATTGGTTGCCATACAGACCCAGAAAAGTATAATTTCTTTGCATGAATAAATAAGCATCAAATATGAATATGGAACATACGGAAATATATAAAGACAAAAGAACTGAAAGGAAGCAGGTGCAATATGTTCATTTAAAGATACTACAAAGGTTACAAATATTTCCCTATGGTTATAGAGCTTACATATGTAGATGTAGATGCACTTTTGCTACATATGTATAAATAAATTACTTTGCTTTATTTTACATCATCACTGGGCGTTTCACAGCCCTTGTGTCTCATCATTATTATAATTGATTTGCAATGCATAACAGTATTGTCAATTTAATTTATGATATCTGTAATACATAAAAGGTACATATATACATTTTATAGTTTAGATTAATTCTAAAGTAGGCATCATAGGTCAAATAATGTCTCACTAAAAACAATATAGTTTTTTAGAGCAGTATAAGTGCTATCATCAGGATAATTTTTCATCTAAATAATCTTCTACAGGATTGGAGCAAACGTACTTGAACAGCATTTTTTATAATATTGAAATACATGATGTTACCTCAGCAGGATAGTTTTCTTGCAGAAATAATGATCTCATAACATTTGGAGGCCTCTGAATGGCCAGTCTTACATTGAGCTTTCTTCTTAGGTTTAGAATGCTGCAGAAAAAATCTGCTGAACGAAGTGTTTTGGTACATATGGATGCATAAAAACAAAGGTACCATGTGACACTAAAGTGGAAATGCAAACATTTATTTTAAAAAAAATAATAGTAATGGTGGCTTTGTATTTATTGAATTGAAAATGCTTCATTTTTTAAAGCATTTATGATACTGTTGAATTGTGTGTACTTTTAAACTGGAGTTGATAATATTGGGTTGCTGACTATGAAACGCAACATCCATATATTATGCAACTCTTCAGTACATGTTAGTACCTTTATATTAATTTCTAGGAACTTTCAGATTTTAGAGCCACAAAAAGAGCACCTTGACTATCTAGTATGAGGGTAAATCAAAAAGTCTTTGCCCTTATTTTTTCCCAACCAAATGACGAATGTAAAACAAAAACCAACATATACATTCAAAGTAGTGGTCCCATTGACCGGTCCTCATAGAGTTTCCAGCTGCTGCTAGCGGTAGCGCTGCTGTCAGTGTATTCAAAATGGCAGGTGTGCTTAACGTGTCTACTGCTTACAATCAATGAAATGTGATCCATTTTCTATGGAGCCTTCTAGTGCCCCATCCATCAGTGAAAAATATTGGAGAGCAAGAGGATTAATGACTTCATTGTCAGAAATCCAGCATTAGCTAACAACATTTTCTATGGAGTAAGGCACAAATGTCCATTGAGATCCACAGGGAAATGCAGCCAACATATGGGGAAAGTTGTCTTGCTTTGAGAAGTGTGAGATGGTGGTGTTCTGAATTAAAAAATGGCTGTAAAAAACTGCATTACAATGAATGTGTAGGGAGACTGCATGTATCGGTGACTGATGACAATATTGCCTGCATGGATGCGATGGTGAAAGCAGAGCGGCACATCTGCATCAAAGACATTGCTCAGGAGCTCGACATTTCTTTTAGGAGTGTTTTCGACATCATTCACGAGTGCTTAGGATACAGAAAGGTTTCATGTTGATGGGTTCCTAAGGAGTTGGATGACGTGATGAAAGGCATGTGAATGATTGTTTCTTTGAGTCATCTGCAATGATATGCCGAGGAGGGTGACAATTTCCTGGATCACATTGTTACTGGCAATGAAGCATGGGTACTGCATTACACCCCGGAATCAAAACAGCAGAGTATGATGTGGAAACATCTGCAGTCTCCTGTGAAAAAGAAATTCCATTCTGTGACATCTGTTCACAAAGTGATGTTAATGGCATTCTGGGATTGCCTTGGACTGCTTGTGCTGAATTTCATGGCACGAGGTGCCACCATCAAGACCGACAGATATTGTTCCACACTGTCACTTCTGTGGATTGCGATCAGAAAGAAGTTCCACAGGATTCTTGATGTTGACAACGTGATCATCCTCTGCGACTGTGTGAGACCACATGTGGCAAAGAAGAGTTGGCAAGCTAAGGAACTTTCACTGGGAGTTTCTAGAGCATCCCCCATACAGCCCGGATTTTGCCCCTAGTGATTTCCATCTTTTCAGTCTGCTGAAGAAGTTCCTGGCAGGCCCGCCTCGATAGCGTGATGGTTAGCGTGTCTGCCTCACGTTCAAGAGGTCGCGAGTTCGAATCTCGCTTAGGGTAAGTTATCCGGGTAAGGTTTTTTCCGAGGTTTTCCCTTATCCTGAGAAGACGAATGTCGGGTAACTTAAAGCTCCATGGACCTCGGGCTCATTTGAGCATCATTTCACCCGTTTCATTCACTCACTGTCTGATATGACGCAATGTTGGAGGACGTTAATCAAAAAAAAAAAAAAGTTCCTGGCAGGATAGCAATCCATTTGCAACGACGAAGTCAAGACAACAGTGTGACAGTGGTTCTGTAGTCAGACGGCTGACTTCTGCCACAGCGCCATCGGAAAATTAGTGCTACGATGGGACAAATGTCTGAGCTGGCACAGGGACTATGTAGAAAAATAGTGAAAAGTACAAGGAATAATACCTACATGTTTAGTTGGCTGTATCTTACTTTACCAGAAAAAAAATAGGGGCAAAGATTTTTTGATTTGCCCTTGTAGATTCCAGGTGCACTTCCATTTTGCACCAATCTCTTTCAAATTTTTCACTCACTGGAAACTCCCTTTCTGCAGTTTGATGACCATCTTTTCCTCAAATGCAATCAATCTTAGTTAACTCCACATCATTTCTGTGTTTTCCCATACTGGTGTTTCATAAAATAAGCACTCATTGGAATAATTATAGAAACAGCTGTATGCAACTGAAGAATAAGATGGTTATTGACTTGACACATGCTAACCACATGTAAGACAACTTGCACCACTCATTGTGCCATTCACTTACTGCTTAGTCACGTCTACTAATTCCCATGCTTTAGATGTTGGAACCATTTCAACAAGCTGATGGGATCAGTGTATTGGCTCTTCTTTACTTTATGTCCCCCTAAAATTGTTTCCAACTTCCGTTTCTTGATGGTGAACACCTGGAATATTAATGTGATGATTATGTGGTGAAATGCTCAAGTTCCTAATTGCTTGTCTATAAATAAAGGTGCAACCATTATGTGATGGCAATGATTATGCAATGAAGTATGGTATGAAATAAATGTATAAATGACCTTTGGTACCTAAGCACCAAAGCTGATATTGATTCCAAAGACCAAGGAAAAACTGCAAATAAAAAGCTTAACAGGGCAGCTTGAGCCAAATAGGATTTGAACCAAGGGGTTTGAACTTGCATGACAGGCAAGATAATTAGCCTAAACCATCACCATGACTGCTTCATTGGACATTATCTTCCCTATTCCGTCCATCGGCAGTCGGCCGGCCTTTCACTATATGTAGCCACCTGGCTGTTTCATTCAAATCCATTTAATGAAAATGAAAGTGCAATGAAATGGATATTATATTTTCATTGTCAAGCTGAAAAATAAATTCTTATGTTCTTTCTGTTGAAGTAAAAACTGTCTTGTAGGAATAATACCAATTCATATGGATATCCAGTACAATGGTACTGCTGTTCCGTCCTTCTATCCTCCCTATCTGCACTTGCACTGCTTTACGGACAGACCTAAGCAAGTGAGCTCCTTTGCTGTGTCTTATGTAGTCAGTAGGTCAGCTCAGGTTGATTGTAAAGTGTTTTGCTATAGCAAGTGTGTATGTTGACATTAAAGCAGAAGCAAACCCATGAAAGTCTTCCAGTAAGTGGTACCATCTATGACTACAGCTGCAAGTGATTCCATTTTCCGTCCTCTATAGAAGCATGCCTAAACAATACTGATCCACAAAACATATGCATTTACTTTCTTGAAAAATAGTATATGATACTCAAATTTTATTAATTGTGCTTCCAGTTCTAAATCAAATGAATTTTATCCATTTGCAGATATAGCGCTGGCATTACGTGATCAGCGAATGTTGAATGAGTGGATGAAAGTTCCCCGTAGCACTAAGAGAATTCTAAGAAACAGCTTAACCTCACGCTTTCCTCCAGTACCTCTACGATCTCAGCCGTGCAATGAAGGAGATTCTTCTTCCATGTCCGTACCTACCCCAACTCCTCCCAGTGATGCAGATGAGGATTCTTGGGAATTCAGAAAAGCACCACCAGGTAGCATAATCACTTTTTTTGTAGTGTTCTTGTACAGTATAACTAGTGCAGTTGCTACAGAAAACAATTAGAAGTATATGTAATTGCAATATATTTTATTATTATAAATGCACTAATAGAATAATCATCAAAAAGATAAGAATTGAAATCCTCGATTTACAGAAAACTAACTATAAGAAAAAGTTTTCTTTGTGTGAGAATGAAAATTAGCATTTAAGTGCATTGACCACATGTGTTAGCAGTGTGTCCAGACAGAATCATACTTGTCACTAATTTGCAGCTTATCTTAGACAAGAGACAAATAAGATTTGCTTAATGCCAAGTGCCCTAAGGTAGATAAGAATGAAAAGAAAAAACAATTGAATACAATAATTTACAGCCTTAAATTTTGAAATACGGTAACATGCAACAACAATAGTATCCAGATAAGAAACCAGTTTACCGTAATCAGTAGGTGACATCAACGTTTTAAAATTATAACCATTAGGAATTAATGGAACCTCCTTAAATAATTACAGGTTATTTATACGAATGTGTCGTCTAACTATGCCCTAGTATAGTACCAGTTCACTCTCCCCATTTAAATTGTGCAAAACTGTTAATATATAAGGTGATAGCACCACGTAAGAATAAAACTGAGGAAACCAAAAAGGCACAAATAAAATAAAAAGATTTTATAAAAACTATAAAAATTCCATGACCTTCTGGAAAAAATAAATACATTTAGAAGCAAATACGGGTAAGTGTGAAACATTAAAGATTTTTTTATATATATGTTAGTATCTTTTGTTAAAAGTATATTGCATTTTAAAACAATTTTATAAAAATTATAGTGTTAGTATATGCTCTTCATTTATACTTAATTCCTTAAGTGTTGTTTCAAAATACGATCAACATATGTCCATTATATTCCTGTCTATTAAACACTTGCAATAAGTCCATAAGCCTCTATTATTTCCCCCCAGGGGCCTGCAACTGCAGGTACGGGTTTCCGTGCTCCCAGGGTTCCGAGCCACTCGCCATAATCATCCGCTCATATCCTGACCTTTTTAGATGCAAGAAGGTGTTATCGTAAGCTTCACCCGCCTACCACCTTAAGGTATTCATCAGCTGTCCACCAGGCTGTTCCAAAACAGGATGCCATTGTACAGATGTGCCCCAGTTTGCTCTCTTGGGCTTCTGTGGGAGTCCAAACTGACTCATCTGATGAATGAATGAATGAATGAATTTTATTTGTACCAATTCTTTTACATAACTTTTACAATTATCCTACTCTAACCTAAACTACATACAAATTTTACATAACCTTATTGCTACCTTGGTTTGCATGGCACCCAGGCCATTTGCCTCCCAGGTAGCTCTGATCAATCTATTCCATCTTATATTAATTAATTGTCCCTCTCCCCCACTCTGCCTTCTTCATTTACACTCTTTACTTTTCTTGCCCATTTTTCTCTTACTTTCTTCAAAAACTCACCTATACTTCTAACCTTCCTTTCCTCTTTCACTGTTAACATTTTTATGGCTACCATTTTCCCCTCTATTTTTTCCCATTTTTTCTCCCAAACCTTTTTCCTCCATAATGCTAATTCCTTACATTCTGTCAAATAATGTTCTATACTTTCTTTCTCACCGCACATTTCACATATTCCTATTTTACCGCTTCTTGTCCCTCTTAAAAATATTGCTCCTGTTCTCATCCACGCTAGTCCTTCTTTTTCCTGTCTGTTACAATAATCCACATATGGTTCTCGCCCCCATCCTCTTTTTATTTGCTTGTAGAATTGTAATGATTTCTTGTTTTCTAAACTTCCCCATATCTCTTGCCTTTCTATGTCTTCTACCCTACACTTTACTAGTTTATCTACATTACTTTCATTTCTTTCTTCAAGTTTCCATATATCTCCCATTCCTATTTTCTCCATAATTTTTCCAACCCCTGCCCACCAACTGTTTTCATTCTCTAGATTTTTTTGTTGCTTCATACACAATTTTAAAATTTCTCCATCTTCTTTAACCAAACATTTATACCAAAATTTTATTATTCTCTCCATTATTATTCCTTTCCTTCTTGTTTTCCCAAGCTCTACCAAGGCCACTTCTCTTGGCGCCGATCTCGGTAGTCCCAATAATTCTTTGCAGAACATTCTATACATATGATCTACCTTCTTGTTTATATCTGTGGCCCCCCAGATCTCTACTGCATAAAGCATTTTTGATTCCACTACTGCCTCATACATCCTTTCCAGCCACTTGGTTGTCATCTCTAACTTGTATTTGCAAATTCTGACTCCTGACATTGCAGCTCTCCCTTTTGCTTCTATCTTTCTTCCATGTGCCTCCCACTCTCCTCTGTTATTTAGCCTCACTCCCAAGTATTCAAAATCTTTGACCACTTCTAATCTTTTCCCATTTAATACCCACCTCTCCTCTTTTCTCAATTTAAATCCCTTTTTGAAAACCATGACCTTGGACTTGCTTATATTTATCTTTATTCCCCATTCCTCACAAAATTTTTGCACCTCATTTATTGCCCTTTGTAATCCTACAATTGTTATAGATCCTACCATTAAATCATCAGCATATAGCAATCCTGGGATTTCCTTATTCGCAATTACAGGACAGTGTTTGTTCGCTTTTTGGATTTTATCTATTATATCGTCTATGAATAAATTAAATAATATTGGACTAAGTTTACATCCTTGCCTCAAACCAATTGCTTGTTCCGTCATTTCTGTGATTTCATTCTTTCCCCATCTTATACAAAACTTTATCCCATTATATATTTTTTCTACTTCCTTTATAAAATTTTCGCTCACCCCCTTTCTTCTTAATTTCCATGAAAGAGCTCTCCTGTTTATTGTATCAAATGCCTTCTCAAAATCTGCAAAAAACATGTATACTCTTCCTCTCTTTTTACTAAGGTATTTATCTATTATTGTTTTTATTATAAACACATTATGTACTGTTTGCCTCCCTTTTCTAAAGCCTGCTTGAAATTCTGTCAGCTTCCTTTCCTGTTCTGCCCAGTTTTTTAATCTTTCTGCCAGTATCCCGGTGTAAATTTTTCCTAAAATAGATAGCAGACTTATTCCTCTGTAGTTTTCTGGCTTGTTTGGTCCCCCCTTCCCTTTATATATAGGTACTATCATACTTATTTTCCAACTTTCCGGAATATCCTCACTTTCTTTTATTTTGTTTAATACCTTTGTCATTATTTCTAAACCCTTTTCTGTTTCTCCATATGTTTTCCAAAATTCCCCTGGTATTCCATCATACCCTACTGCCTTTTCTTTTTTTATACCTTTTATTTGCTGGTAGACCTCTTGCACTGTAAATTTATCATCTAATTTGTCATTTGTTGTATCTATTTTTCCTATTTCGGTTATTTCTAGTTTTGTATTTTTTCTTTCCCCAATCAAATCTCTAAAATATCTCCGCCATTCATTTGGTGTAATCTCATTTTTGACCTCCCCCTTCTTACTGGTCCTTCTTACTACCTCCCAAACTTTTTTACTGTCTTTTCCCTCTATAGCCTCCTTAATAATTTTCCCCATATTTTCCTGCCATTCTTTCCTCTTCACCTCTAGAAGATTTTTATATCCCCATTTCTTAATCATCAGATTTTTTCTATCTGCTTCCTCTCCTGTTCTCCTCCATCTAGTAAGTTCTTTGAGCACTTCCTTTTTTTCTGCCTGACACTCTTCGTCGAACCACCCCCTATTTTTTTGTTTCCTATTCTGCCTTACTTCCATTTCTCTCCCTGCTCTTGTTACTAGTAATTCTAATAGCTGTAATGCTTTTTCTGCATTTTCTTCCCCTATATTTACCACTATTCCTCTTTCTAAGATTTGCCCTACCGTCGATTTTATATCTTGTACGAAACCTTCTCTTTGTTCCTCCCTCCATTTAAATGTTTTTACCCTAATCACTTGTGTGTTTTCCTTTTCTTGCACCTGCTGCTCTACATTTACTCTCATAAGTATGTCAATTAATAGTGGGAAATGACCACTGTTCGTACATAAATTTGTGACCCTAAAGTTCGTTACCATATAATTAATATTATTCGACCACAAAACGTAGTCAATCACACTTTGACCATTTATATTTATAAAAGTATACTCCCCTTGCTCATCCTCCCCATATTTCCCGTTTAAGATATCTAGTTCATTTAACTCACAAAACTCTATAAATTTTCCGCTTCCCCTATCCTCCGTTTTGTCCTTGCTGTGCCTTAGACTGTCTCTTTTTTGTAACACTTCGTTTACGCCCCACTCCTCCGTTAGATTTACATCCTTTTCCCCTATTCTTACGTTGAAATCACCCATTATTACAAACTCAATGTGTGTGTATTTGTCCCTTATACTCCCTATATCTTTGTCTAAAGCATTATACAAGTCTGGATTGTGGAACTGTGAGGTAACTGGCGGGTTATAAACTATACCCACACCTATGTTCCCGTCATCTATCTGTTTATCTTGGATTATGACCCATAATACTTCCTTTGACCTGGACCACGTTTCTTTAACAGTTGCTCTCAGGGAGCTTTTTATGTAAAATCCTAACCCTCCCGATACTCTCCCTTTTTTGGCTAGCATTTCCCCCTTTCTCCCCACGTATTTGTATCCGTTTATTTCTACATCGTCCTCTTTTATCCAGGTTTCCACCACTGCCAGATAGTCTAGCTTCTCCAGTAAATATTGTAAACTCCCCATATAAATTTTGTTTTTTAAACCTTCACAGTTCCAAAAACCCCAGCATCTTTTTTTCTGCTATTGCGATCCTGTTCTGTCCCTGAAAGACCTAAACTTTTCTAGGTTTTGTTTACTTCTCAGTCTGTATCCTTCCATAGGTTTTTGAGAGTCTTTCTGTAACACCAAAATACTTCCGTGCGGGGATGATATAATATCTTCCTCCTCTTCCCTCTCTAACACCAAGCCGTGGCTCACACGCTGCTCCCTTCTTTCTCTCCCCACCTCCTCTTCCTCACTGGACACTTCCCTACACTGACGCCACGCCTCCTTCCCCCTCTCTGCTAGATCTCGTGCTGCATCCCTCTCTTCCCTCCTTGGCGTCACAATCTTCTTTGGTGATGACGCATCTTGTGACGTCACCGGTGATATATCGGTTCTCTCTTTCATTACAGCTGTTGTCTCCTGCGACTGATGTGACGCATCCTCAGCTGGTGCGATTTCAGCGTTTTCCTTTCGTATTGTTTTTGATACCTCTCCATCCATTAACTCCATGCTAGACTTTGCCCTTCCTCTGCCTGTTGCTAATGTTGAATCAGTTTGTTCACTTCTTTTTTGCTGACTTGTTTCCGTCCGAGCTGTTCCTTTCATCCATATGCCGCTCTTCCTCAGATGTGTTACATCTACTCCGTCTATCCAGAGTTGTAAATTTCGTATAAACGCTTGTTTGCCTTCTGATCTTGCTTCTTTCATCTTCTTAATTAAGTCCTTTTTTACCTCTCTTTGTGTTATTGTCAGGTCCTTATTTATAAATATATTGCTTCCTTTCAGCTTCTTTGTTCTTCTTAAAATTTTATAAATTAGGTCTGCTGTTGCAAATCTTACTATAATTGGCCTTTTCCTGCTTAGTCTGCCTACTCGGTATGCCTCCACAATCTCCCATCCAGCCAACTCCATTTCAAGCTTGTCCACCAGAATTTTCTTTATTTCTTCTGCTGGCCAGATACCTCTTCTCTCTTCTACACCTGTAAATACCAAATTTAGTCTTCTTCTCTTCACATCCATCCTCTCCATCTTTTCTATTATTCCATCTACATCCCTTCTTATTCCTTGTACTTCTTTTCCAATATCCTCCTTTATTTCGCTAGCTACTTGCTTCAAGTTGTTTCTTATTCTTTCTTCCATGCCATCCATTTTATTTAATTTTCCTTCCAGTTTCTTCAACATTCTTTCAATTCCATCAGGTCCTGGGTTTAATTCAATCCCTCCTATCATTAATAGCATCAATATTATGCTTCCTATTATTATCCAGTTTATCATATTTTCCTCTGTTTTTCCTTTCCTTACTTTCAGTATCCCAAATAGCCCTATTCTCATTCTGTAAACTGTGAGTTCTACCCCCATTGTCACTTATTTCACTTTTCTTCTCAGTGACAGAGCTTCCTGCAGACACAACCTTCTCCTTCAGCTGCTCACTTCCAACTCAGACTCATCTGATGAGCATGTTTCTCTACTGCCTGTAGTTCAACCACGGACTTCTTCTGCCATGCAGATGCCAGCTCCCGAGCCATCTATTAGTGATAGCACTCCTGTGTTGTCGACTGACATCGTTCTAGGCATAAACCTCAAGCGAGCAGCCGCATGTCTTCTTTGAGGTCCCAGTCTTGCTCCGTGAGCTGCAGGGGATCTTCAGACTCCTGGACAATGGAAGAATCGCCACAGGATGGAGAATTTCATATTGTTAGTTCAAAGTCAGCCAGGGTAAAAAAGAAAATAAAGACCACACGCTAATCTCTTTTTTACCATGGAAATCCTCCAGTGGAGTATTCATGCGTTCCAGGCATGAGCTCCAGACATACAGCACTTAATTTCCCAGCAATCGCCTTCAGTTGTCTGTCTACAAGAAACCCATTTGTAGCCTAATCATGCTTTACATCTTCATGATCTTTTCGGCATTTAGAATAGACTTTGCAGCTGATCGGCAAGCAAGCAGTGGTGTTGCTACTTTGGTGGCGCATAATATCTGCCACCAACTTACTGCTGTAAGCTGTAGCTCTATGTATACAGCTGCAAAACTCTTGTTTATCTCTTTGCAAAGTCTATTTGCCACTGCTCAGTGTCATACAAGAGCGTGATATTTGGGCTCTTTTGGCACATATTCCACCACTGCTCCTCTTTCTAGGAGATTTGAATGTCAAACACACTCTCTGGGTCTCCAACACTGCTGATGCTCCTGGGTGCCTTATAGCAGATGTTTGCGATGTCTGACTTAGTTTTGCACCTTTTTATCATCCATATATGGTACAATTTCTGCCATAGACAACCACATCTGGCGTGAGCAGGTGTTCCTGGCAAGAGGGTATTGTTATTTCCATCCCTCGACCTGGAAAAGATCTGACCGTTCCCTCTAGCTGCCGCCCTATTTGCCTAACAAGTGTTAGTCTGTAAGACCTTTGAACGGATGATTAACACTCTTAGTGTGCTGGTTAGAGATAAATAACCTGCTGAGTAAAGTTCAGTATGGTTTTCATTGTCATCATTCCAGTACCAACCATCGCACACACTTAGAGGTGTACATCCAAAATGCTTTTCTCCTAAAGCAGCATGCCATGGTGTCTTCTTTGATCTGCAGAAGGCCTGTCACCACCTGGCACTATGGTATCCTCCATACCCTGCACGGTTATGGTTTACGCTGTCACTTAGCTGTATTCCTATTTAACTTTTTACAGATTCTCTGCTTTTGTGTCCGCATTGGAAACACACTATCACACAAGAAAATCCAGGAGAATGGTGTGCCCCAGGGTTCAATTTCTCAGTGTAATGCTTTTCGCTGTAATCATTAATGGCATTGCTGGTGTCATTTGTAGGGGAATCCCAATGTCACTGTATGTTAACAACTGCACAATATACTATTGCTCTTATAATCTTGATCACATTGAGCATCAACTGCAGCTGACCATAACATCCATCACAGACAGGATGCTTTGCACCAGCTTTTAGTCCTCTCCTCCAAAAACGCAGTGTGTTCAGTTTCATTGATTTCATGGGGTACACCCTCCTGATCTTCATTTGCATGGCATACCCCTGCTGCTTGTTCTGCACCTTAAGATCTTGGGCCTTCACCTCGACAGCAAACTCACATGGGAGGAGCACTGTATTTGTCAACTTCATGCTTCCTGCAATTGCTCGCTTTGGATGGTCAGGGTTTTATCTGGAGCATCTCGGGGCTGTGATCATACCACAATGTTGAGGTTGTATGGTTCACTGGTCCGGTCTAACTAGACTATGGCAGTTTTATCTATGGTGCAGCTTCCACCTCTAAACTTTGCCTTTTAGACACCTTACACCATTCTGGTGTTCATCTTACTACTGGGGCACTGGGGCTTTCTGCACTAGTTGTGTTCAGTGCCTGTAGCTGACTCTGGCGAGCCTCCTCTGCCTGTTCAATGCTTGATTTTAATCTATTCTTACATGGCAAGGTTGGCAGCTCACCCAGATCACCTGTCTTTTAAATCTGTATTGTGCTGGGATCTCGCTCCCCGTTATATACAGAATAGCGCTATCACATCAAAGCTATATAAGTTTTCGTGAACTCCTCACTGCACATAACTTCCAAATGCCTGCTGTAGAGTGGTGTTCCCTTCTCCACTATCCTTCTTGGCAACTCCAGCTTGCATGGTTCAACCTTGAGCTTTCTGGCTGTGCTAATCTTTCCAGAGCCCAGTTAAGTTTTTACAGCCGAGCTGTTTGCAATATTTTATTCCATACTTGTTATCTCCATTTTAGTTCCTGGTGGTTTTATTGTGTGCTCCGACTCTCTGAGTGTTATTCAGGCCTTGCAACAATTTGTTGGCACCTCAGCATTGATTCTTAACATTCAGATCCTTGTCTCTCAGTTGCTCTCTTGGAGATACCAGTTAGTTTTTCCATGGACAGCAGGCTATGTGGGTATTACTGGCAATGAGGAGGCAGATGGTGGCTGCTATGGCTACATGCTGGAGCTTTTTTTTTTTTTTTTTTTTTTTACTACTACGGCACCACAGGCGGTGACACTGATGATACATGGAATGAAGATGGAGCACCAGTGGAATGACATGGCAGGGGAAACCCGAGAACCCAGAGGAAACCTGCCCCAGTGCCACTTCGTCCACCACAAATCCCACATGCGGTTGCCTGGGATCGAACCCAGGCCACGGTGAGAAGCGAATGGTCTAACTGTTGGGCTACAGCACAGTCGCACCGGAGCTTTCCACACACACTCTGCCTTGTAGGGATGTACAGTGTTACTTTTATTGCCATCCTTTTTCATTCTTGTAGCAGTGCTGGGAAGAGGTAGCTGGCACTCAGTTGCAGACCATCGAGGACACCATACAACCTTGGCTGACCTCTTGCAGAGATTTTTGGCAGTCATAGGTTATTTTAACCTGTTTAAGAATAGATCACACACATGCCACTCATGGACATCTTTTGTGTGGCAACCCGGACCCTTTGTGTTCAGTGTGCAGTGTACAACTCTATATCGTATATTTTGCTTGATTGTCAACAAGACACTCAAGAGTCAAGTTCATTGGTTTGGGTTTTACACTGCGTTCAATTCTGGGCAGCGACCCAGTTGCTGCAAATAAAGCACTGCAGTTCATCACCAATATTAGGTGTGCTCCATAAGTTTTAATTTGTATTAGGAGTTCTTTAAACTTTAAGGTGTGATTATGTCCCCTTTTTAAAATACTACTGTTTTACCTTTTTAGGATTTTAACTCTCTACTGTTTTTCTCAATGAGTTTTTAGGTTTTAACTGTTTTATCTTTCATTTTTAACCTTTTAAGTGTGAGGTTTAGCAATTTGTGAGTTTCCCTCCTTTGTATCTTTTGACTTCTGGCCCAAATGACCTAGGTATTGATGGGCCCTTGAACCCCACTCACTCACTCACTTACTCACTCACTCACTCACTCACTCACTCACTCAC
This sequence comes from Tenodera sinensis, assembly GCA_030765045.1. Classification (NCBI taxonomy): domain Eukaryota; kingdom Metazoa; phylum Arthropoda; class Insecta; order Mantodea; family Mantidae; genus Tenodera; species Tenodera sinensis. The sequence goes on along the minus strand of CM060962.1, from coordinate 18,305,011 downwards.
TCACTCACTCACTCACTCACTCACTCACTCTCATGTTAGATGAATAAATAGTGGGTACTCAAAATTATGAAAATGGGATGTAGAATCTCAGTAGGTGATCTTTTTATTGGATTGATATGCTATTCTTATGGAGTAGTATATTGCGATATAAGTGCATCTTTGCAGAACGAGGTAGAAATTTGTCATATTTTCACTCCTGAGTTTCTGTAAAGCACTCAATGCCTGTGAATTGCACACTTTTTTTCAACAATAGTGAGTAATAGAAGTACTTACACAAAAACAAAATTAAACAGTCAGCTTTTCAAAAGCAGTATCAAGGGGCACGCTAACCTCTGCAAACTGGTGATCAATTAATTATCCTAGTTAGTATTGAACAAGTCAATAACTGAAGGATGCATGCCCGCTTGTGCTGAAAGTTATATTTAAATGCTCGATCAATTAAATTGAAATAAATGGTAAGAAATGTAAGGAACTGAAGATGGTAAGATTCAACTCTTAAATGTGATCATATTGCGTGATAGCAACAATAAATATGGATATCAATATTTGGAGGATTAAATGCATTTTATTAATATCTACTGTAACAATTCGAGCACAGAATGCAGGAATTTCACCTTCCCACATATGAAAGCAGGAGTGGGAAGTTGATAAAAAGTATCAAAAATAATTTTTGCCACAGGTCACATCATGGTCTTGAAATATACACTTTGGAACTTACAAAAATCCTTACTTTCTTACTTAATACTGTCTTGGTGCCCAGGTGCAAATTAATGTCTTTAGCATTAATAATTTAATTAAAATCCTAGTGTGATTCTCTAGCATAAGCTGATTTCTTTATTGTTTATTACTTTTGAGGGCTTCTCCACTTGTCAGTAGTTACCCCGTATTCCCAATTGCCATCTTTCTCGGTCTATCCAATCCCCATGTTGTAGGTTTCTCTCATGATTTGGTCAACAGTGAATTTCCATGAAGCCCTTGGTCATCCCTTCTTCCTCCTTCCTCTTGGTGACCATTCCAGAAATGTTGGCCATCTCTCCATGTTCATTTGGTTCCATCATATGTCTTATCTCCATATCTCTCATTTTTTTAAGTCTTGATACACCTACTCCTCTACGAATTCCATCCATCTCCACTGCTTGTATCTTATTTTTGTCTTTTTATTAAGATCCACCCTTCAGACCCTTAAGTTAATATACTGTCTGCAACTGTTCGGAGAATTCTCTTTATCTACTAATATTCTTGCTCCATAAAACTCCATTCAGGATTTAACCACTTCACCTATTATCTCGGTAATACTCGTAATTAAGAAATGGTTGAAAAATTTCTAACCCGAGTTATCTCGTATACATTTCACTCTTAGTTCTCTGTGGTTGTATTCCTACTATTGTCGTTCAGAACCTTTTAATTTAGTACACACCGCTAGATGGAATGACTATCTTCATGCACAGTGATATCTAGAATTAGTATGTTGAGTACATCGAAGAAATATTTACATTTCTCCATCAATGAAGTTTACGATCCTGCAACACATCCAAATCCAAAATGAAATACAGTTTAGAATGATAGTATTTCCCTTGAGGAATGTGGCAGCTACAGTTCAGAAGCATTAAGTAAGTGATTCTAATTCAGATTCAAGTAATTCTGCAAATCTAAGTGCAGCAAGACAAATAGGTGACAATGTAACTCCAACTCCACCAAGATATCCATTTACGTCAGCTTCTAGCCTGAACTCCACAATGGATCCTAGCAATAACATCACTTAGTATTTCCACCTCTATTTTGATGATGAGCTACTGGATGTAATAAAAAGAGAGAGAAAGCATTTTTCTTTATATTTTAACACAATAAAGAACAATGTAATAAACCCGAGAATACTCGGGATAAAACCCATTGTTGTTTCTCTATAATGTTGCATGTGTTTAGTCTGATTCCTACATATAACACCTAAGTGATAACCAGTGACAACAGAACGTAAATAAAAAAATATGATGTATTTTTACCATTTCTCAGAAAATGATTAGAGTGTGAAGTGGTTAATTGCTTCTCTTGCCTGTCTAACTCTATGATCCACGTCTACAAAACAACTCCCTGATTCATGAATTATGGATCCTAAATATTTAAGCCGTTTAACTGCCTTATAGTTCCTTCAGTTGTCTTGATATCTTTTCCTCCACCCTCATCACTAAATATTCTGTTTTATTCATATTAACACCCCTCCTCTTTTAAGTACTGCCATAAGCTTCCTTATCATAAATTTAGCATCTTCTGACTTTGGGCCTCTATCACCTGATCATGGAGTGTTTATTGATTATACAGATGAAATATCTGTTTCAGGTCTGCAGAGCAGTGTGTGTGGGGAGCTGTATAAAACAATGAAAGGAAAAGTGAATGAAGCTGCAGCTGAAACTAGTGTACAACAGACTGCAAAACAAAAGGTTGCAGGAAACGGCAACATATCAAATGTGATAAATAGTGCAGAACTGCAGAATTTGGAGAATAATATCTGTGATATTCCTTGTGAAAGTGACTCTGCAATTGTAATTAATGGAAAATGTAGTCAACCTTTGTGCTCAGATTTTGAGGAAGAGATTCCCAAAGAACAAAACAGCATGTGCAAAAAAAATGATAACTTAGGTGAAAATAGTCTCATGGTTGAAGAAAATGATAAAGTGAAGGGACCTTCTGGTGATATTGAGAAATGCTCAGAAGAATTGGACAGGAAGTTGCACATGTGTATCATTGAAAATTCAAGGCCCAAAGGCACTGCAAGCCCTCTTGTCCCCCCTCCTCCATCTTCCAGCCCTCCAATGATTGTTTCTCTAGGTTTGGATTTGACTTTGGAATCTATAACTAGGTACCAAACAAAGCCTACAAACATGTACACATTTCTCTGTGCCCAAGATTTTCGGAGAGATGAGTTCACATGGCATTATAAAAATGTTCACAGTGACATTCATGGTGGTCTGAATGGATGGCTAGAATACCGTTGTCCACTGGCTCATTATGGGTGCATGTTTAGTTTACGGAGATTTTACCCAACAGAAAGAGGCTCGACAATCGTTCACAATGACATATTAGAGAGCTTTGGTGTGAAACCACATAATCCATGTGACATTACACATAATGGGACTACAGCATCCCATAAGTTAATTTTTAATGCCAGTTTCCAAGAGAACACTGACAATACAATTTCTGTGATAAATACTCAACCCCTGATTTTGTGCCAACTTCCTTTCGAAGTGTTGAGGTACTTATGTCGCTTCCTGGATTCTTTTAGGTGAGTATAGTGGTGGTAGTTTCTCTTTTCCTTCTGTAATTTTAGTGATCACAGTTTTGTGTTTGTTTCATTGTGACTTGTTCACTGTTTTTGGATGCAATTTACAAATGCAATAAGATATCAGTGGCTCCTTGAAAATCTTATTATTATAAATGTAAGCAGTAACTTAAGATCAGTCAACGAAAATTAATTGACCTAATAATTGCTTCTACTACTAAGCCTAGGGCTTGAAGTACTCGTAAGTTGCCTTTAGGGTATGTTATCTCAAATTAATTTGAGATCTTCTTGTGGTTTACTGAGAAAAATGTGAGGCTGTTGGAGAATTTAATGCCATGCCAGCATGTTCCATGGTAACTTAGTTGGCTAGAGCAACCAGACAGAAACCAAAGGATCCTTGGTTCAAATCCCAGTTATGGCATTAAATTTTCAATCTGGTTGTACATTTTCAACCTTGTCCTACCCATGGCAGAGTGAAAGAATTAATTTTTAGTGATTGATCTAATAGTCTATGAAGCCCAAGACCTAAAGTGCTTATCATACTGTAAGTGCCATTGGAGTATATTATCTTAAATGAATTTGAGATCTTGTGGTTTACCGGAAAAAATTACTCAGAGAATTTAATGCCTTCTGGCATGTTGCCATGGCATCTCAGTTGTTAGTACAACCAGGCAGAAACCAGAGAATCCGTGGTTCAGTTCCCAGGTATGGCATTGAATTTTTCAGTCCAATTTTTTTTTAATAACTCAAGAGTTAAGTTATGATGAAAATTGAGTCAAATTTAAACAAACATCACTTACATGTAATTTATCTTGACCAGTTTCAAGAGATTAACTTGCTCCCATCATCAGAATTAACCGACTGGTTCTTGTAGATGTTTGATGTGTGGTTGGTTGGGCTGACATCTAGCAGTGGGCTGATGGACTTCCATAAAGGGTTTGGTGGCGGCAAATCAAAGTTCATTACGCAGATGATATGAATTTTCTCCCAGGTATCCTGTAACTCTGTAGCATGTTTTGTAGCTTTTAAAAGTTTTATGTTCGGTATAATGTTGTAGTTGGATGTCCAAAAATGGTGCGCAACAGCAGATTTATCCATTGTTTGTATTTGATACATCTCGTGTGTTCTTTTAGTCTGGTTTCTAAATTCCTCTTGGTTTTTTCTATTATATAATTTAGATTTTCATCTCTGTTACTAGCTTATTCAAAGATATGTAAATTAAACTTCTGAGTTATTAACATATGCTGAAAAATTTCAATACCTTGTATATTTCATTAGGTCGCGAAGGCTCATAACTGGCCGGGAGGGCTCGGGCGCTGACCACGTCCCACCCTGCAGTACTGCACCCCACCAAATGCCTGTAGTGGGCAGAGGTGGGGGATGTAGTGGCTGGGTGGCAAGCCAAGGCCCTTCCTGGTCTGTAGCGCTAGGGTTTTTTTTTAGTATGTTTCATTAAATAATGTAAGGATGATAGATTATGTTCTTCTTAGAGCCACTATTTTATGGTGAATGGATCCTCCAAAGTAGTGCTTACATCTACACAACATAGTGGTTACTTTTGATTAAAAATTGTGCACCATTGTTAGTAGCATTTTAACATCCTTTAACTAGATGGTCATGTAACAGTCGGTGAATGTATCAAATGAGTGTCCAAATCAGCCCAGGATGCTTACAACAAGGAGTTTCACATTTTTCTTATCACAAAAATGTTATCGAAGTAACTGCTCAATCAGCGGTTAGCCTTGCTCCTCTTGACAATGAGAATTGACACCCCACTTCCATGCTTAGAGAAGGTTAGTAAATGTTTTATTGCAGTATGTTCTTTAATAATTAAGCGTACATAATTGAAAGTTTAAATTTTTTATTCTCAAACTTCACAGTTTATCACCAAAATATGAACATGTTATGAGATCACTACAGCAGAGTAGTTCACCTCTCTGTAAGAATAGAGTCTGTGGACAGTATAACTTTTCATAAGATAATTTGTTTATAAATATATCTTTGTCGCGTCAACAGTACTTCCTCCTCAATATTGTAATCTCTTTGAAACTGGGAAACTTGTCTCTAATAGATTTTTGCCAATGTTGTCTTCTGTTTGTTTTTAATTAATTCTCTTGCATACTTCCTAGAGTTTTCAGTGTTTCACATGTATGTTTGTCAACCTGTTTATTTATCAGTAGGCTGAGGATTTCTTAAGTACTATTGCCAGAACAAACCGAAATTAGGTTGCACTGCAACTGGACTTTAGGCAGTGCTGTCAGAGGTTCCACCCCTACCCCCACCCCCACCCCCTGTACAGTCTGTGCACATATACATTGCACCCTGTCCTGCTGTCTTCAAGTGGCAATTCCATGTCCCTTTCTCTGGCGACAGTAATAGGCACATACATGGTTGTATGCAGAAATACAATATGTGTAGAACAGGCAAAGAGAAAATACAAGAATATATTGAAGTATTTGGTTCACAGTATTTTGCTATTAATGGTGATATTATAAAATGAAAACTGTGTCATTCAGAAATAGGGAACAAACACTTTAACAATGTACAATATTGTCGTAGTAAACAACATTGCCAACCGGTGCATTTGATCAGCCCAAATGAACTGGGTGAAATTATACCCTCTACACCATATTCAAGCACATAGTCTGACCTTTTTTGCAGATTTATGCAGCATGATGATACAGACTAATATCTTATTTAACAAATTACACAATCCATGTCTTAAAAGTTTCAAGGAAAAGTACACAAAAAAAAAGAACCATACCAAATGCAAGAACAGTACGGAAGGGTCTCCACAAGATAGCTGGCCCAGTTACAGTTACAACCTAGCTCCCCATAACACTGGAGAGCCTACATTTCTTTCTGACTCCTTCAATAGTTTTTCACACCTTGACCTTGCAGTTTGTTCACCTCAGCTGGCAGTCTCCTTACAATGGAATGTCATCTCTGATTTACACTCTCGTGACCAGTTTCCATGTCTTTATTAGTCTCTTAGCGTAAGATACACGTTCCACACGTATGCCTAGATGGCGCTTGGACCAAGCCAACTGGAACCTTTACACCCAGTTGGCTGTGTTAATTTACAACGAGCACAACTCTGTTAATGATTTGGTGCAGTATCTCACTGAGAGGATTACCACCTTCGCTCTGTTTCGGTCCAGATTTACTTCCCTTCGCAGATGAGACACGTTTCCTGGAGTTGATCTTGGATAGGAAGCTTATTTGGTCTTTGCATATAGCACAGCTAAGAGCACAATGTGACTACTCCCTGAATATCTTCTGGGTACTAAATGGCAAATCTAGGGAGTGGATCAGACAATTCTAATGCAAATGCATTGCGCACTGGTCCAATCCAAACTAGACTATGGGTGTATTGTTTATTCGCCAGCACGACCGTCTGTGTAGGAGCTTTTCTAACAAGCCCAGTTTCGAGCCTTTATACTGAATCCGCAGAACCTCCTCTGCAATATTGGTTTGAGATTCTCTTAGGAAATTATGGTTATGCGCTTAGGTGTGTGCCTAAGCACCCAACATTCACTTCATTTTTCACCACCACGCTAGAATGATATAGGAAAAGCACCCTTAGTCCCATGCCAGCGGGTTTTCGTTTCCAGGAGCTTCTAAGCAAGCCTGCAATTGAAATGCCAAACATGTTTCCCAAGGGCGAGAAGTTCTGCCCTCCCCCCTGGTTACCTGGCACGCCCTATGTAGATCTTGTGATGACTATGCTCCGGAAGCTCATGATGTCTATTTCAAGTATTCACACTTGTTTTTTAGAATTTTTGTCAGGCTACACTGACCAATGTTTTATTTGCACCAATGGGTCAAAGAGCACCAGCGGTGTTGCATGTCCTTGTTTGTGGAACCGAATCATATACATTCGGTTTTCATAATAGCACTTCCATTTTTACTGAAGGGCATATGCAATTTACCGAACCATTTTATATGTGCGCTGTCGTAAATTAGGTGACTGCCTGATTCTGTGCGATTCTCTTTGTGCATTTCAGAGCCTTCATGAGCTGTACAACATATCCAGGATGCCCTCCATGTTTTACACGCTTCTGGTGTTAACGTGGTGTATGCATGGGTTTCTGGTCATGTAGATTTACCGGGGAATGAAATGGCGGATTTGGCAGCAAAAGTGGCAACCCAGAACCCTGTATTACCATATCTCGTGCTACTTAATAAGACTTTAGGCTTGAAGTGCGGAGAGTGGTTCTGTCGTGCTGGCACGAAGAGTGGTCAGCTCTCAACGGTAATAAGCTTAGAGAAGTGAAAGAACTTTGGATAAACTGGGTAACTTCCTCTAGCATATCTCATTGCGAGGAGGTTAACTTGGCTGGGTTGCGAATTGGCCACTGCAGTTTTTCACACAGTTACATATTTAAACAGGATTCTGCTCCTCTTTGTCCGCTGTGCGACAACCTTTTGTCAGTCTGTCACATCCTGCTAGTGTGTTCCTCTCTAGCGCACCTGCAAGGCCCTTTGCAGCTGCCTGCCAGACTTGCAAAGGTCTTGTCAGACGAGAAACAAGCAGTCAAAAGAGTTTTTAGCAGAGAGTAACATGAATTTGAAGATTTAAATTTTTAGTTATCTGATTTTTATACTCTTCTGACATCTTTATCACTTATTCTGGCTTTTGCCAGTCTCTTTTGTTTATTTATATTTATTTTCCTTTTTACTAGTAATTTTATTTTTTATTGAGGTTTATATCTGACTTTTGCCATGAATTTGGTTTTAAGAGCACTGATGACCATGTAGTTGAATACCCTTAAACCTACATCTCCTCCCTCCATCACTCCTTCCACTTCCAAAAATAATTCTGGAAAGTTCTTGGGATGGCATTCAATTCCATCATCACATTCCTCATTATCTTTTATCTGCTCTCAAAACGGGATCCTTTCAATGGCGTCTTCAGTTTCAGAAACAACCAGAAGTTGCAAGGAGCCATGCTCGGAAAGTAGGGAGGTTGGCGAATGACTAGAATTTCATGTTTTGCCAAAAAAGTCTGGATCAGTTGCAATGAATGTGCTTTAGCATTGTCATGATGCAACTGCCAGGTTTTTGCCCTCAAGAGATGTAGTCTTCTCCACCGAACTGCATCTTGGAGACGGCAGAGAACATTTTGATAGTACTCCTTTGTTACTGTTTGTCCTTCTGATGCGTATTCATGTTGCACAACCCCACGGATATCAAAAAACACTGTTATCATCACCTTGATTTTGCTTCGCACCTGTTGTGCCTTTTTTGCCCATGGAGACTCGGAATGCTGCCATTGCGATAAGTGTGCTTTTGTTTCCAGGTCATACCCGTAAACCCAAGTCTCCATCTCCGGTTATCACAGTGTTCAAAAAATCAGGTTCATTGTTGCAAATGTGCAGCAGGCCTTGTGCAACCTCAAGACAGTGTTGTTTTTGTTCCACTGACAGAAGCTTGAGCACAAATGTTGCAGCCACTCAGCACATATTCAAATCATCACACAAAATTGCTTATGTGGATTCTTTACTGATTCCAATGTCTTCAGCAATTTCTCGTATGATCAAACGTCAATCTCCCCATATCAGATCTCTCACTTTCTCAACAACAGCAGCATTTTGAGTGGTTTGTGGCCCCCCAGGATGCTCATCATCCTCCACCAAAGTACGGCTATTTTCTAATCAGTTGAACCCTCTTTAATTTGTGTTACCCCCATAGCATCATCTCAAAACTCCCACTGAATTTTACAAACTGTTTCTTTTTGAGAATCACCTAGCTTTTGGCAAAATTTGATGCAATATCTTTGTTCAATATGTTCAGTCCTCTTTGGGAGAAAACTAAATTCGACGAACACTTATAACAGCACCTCACTTGGCGACCTGCAGCCAGTGATTGACACATGCAAACACTGTGAGAAAATTCAAGCATGTGCATTAAGGTTCCTCCTGCCACCATTCACAGTGGCGCTGCCATAGCATCAGTACTTTGTGCAGCAAAAATTAAGATTGGATACTTTTTAGACAGGCCTCGTATATTTGTGGATCTGATGCTCACCCCTTGTTTCTGGATGTTGATTTGCCAATGATCCTGAGCTCTGTGGTCAGTAAGCACTAATTTCATGGAAGCTTTTCTCTAAGATCCTTATACTGAATTTGCAGGTATATAAATGGAAAGCAGTAGACCAGAAAACATACAACCAGTCCTGAAAAAGCTCACAACACAGTAAGTGAAATATTGGCATTCAGCCACTATATATTGTGGGCTTCTCCGGAAGCTCAGTATCACCTATGATGACACAGGTTTAGAAGCCTATGCATCTACAGGAAGCAACTCCACCCAGCTTAGCAACTGGGTTAAAATAATTAAAATTAAATATTAAAAACAGAAGCACTTTTAACAGTGTAGTATTCTTCACGTTTGAGTTCAATTTATTGAGTCACTTTTTCACACCCACCTTCACTTTAAAACCGGGCCTCTCAGGGTGCATTGCACGATGCAAGGTGCAAAATGAAACTATGAAAAGTAAAGTAAAAGTAAACATTTTAACACAAGGTTGTAGTTTTCTATCAAAAGATAGTGTGACGCAGTAGTTTTTTGTCTGGGTTTCTTTAGTCTGATTTCCAAATTCACTTCCTTAAAGTGAAGGTGAGTGTAAAAAAGTGATTTGAGTGACTTAATAAATCAAACTCAAACAGAATTAAAATTAATTTTGGAAAAATGGTGAAGGGATGACATGGATACGTAGACAATTAAAAGAAAAAGGCTTTTGAAAAAAATAATTGATGACATTGAAATTCTGGAAATACTTGGTAATTGTGAAAAGAAAATTCTTATTAACATTTATATGGAGCTATAGTTAGAATGGGGAAGTGAAAATTATGTGGAAGAAAGAAATAAAGCTGTCAGGTTAAGAATTGTATGGTCTAGAACATGGGTAGGGAATTGAAAGGTGAAGAGGAATAAGAGAGATAGAAGAGAAAGATGAGCGTTCAATGCGTGGAATGAAAGATAATAATAATTGGCAAGCAATTTTTAAATGTGAAGAAACTAAAATAATGAGAGAGAAATTAGGTTGGAGAAATGGGCTAACTTAACAATTGGTATAAGCATTTGGATCAGGGGTGCAAATATTGCTGAGCACTAAACATTTTCCATAAGTGATAATTGTTGTTCCACCTAACCATGTGTAGGCACCAAATTGAAAAGTGGAATCGCAGCTGCATGTGCCAATGCACGAGATACCATGGCAAGATACCCGAACACACATTAAATATTCTCAAATGATTCAAGTATCCTGGTAAACCTTCAAGACAAATCTCAGATGTGAGAAATATCAGTACCTCAAAGGTGACTTGCAATGTTGCAAGCAATTTATGTTTCCAAACTTTATAGTTAACCACTCTTAGGGTTAATTTACACTTTGATATGACTTGAAGCTTTCCTGTTGGCGATATGAAAATAACTTTTCTTGGACTATCACCCTAATATGTCACTTTTTAGGGAGGGGAGAAGCTTATTCCTTTCTGCTGATTTGATTTTCTCTTTAATTTGTTTTTTCTTCCTGTTATGCAACACAAGTAAACCTGCAAATTTTTGTTTTGTTTTGTGTGTTTTCCAATTTATTTAAGTACATGCAGTGATTTTATAATGTTGCATTTCTTTGCAGTTTGTGCAATTTGGCTTTAACATGCAGACGCCTTCGTGAAGTTTGCTGCTCACTTCTGAAAGAAAGAGGCCTGGTTGTGCAGCAGTGGAAAAAGTGTCAGATTGGGTCAAACATTAAATGGACCATTGCGTACAAGGTATACAGCAAAACATCAACTGAATAACAGTAAATATAGTTAGATACACTGTTTTGAAGTGTTTGAGTATATTGTACTGTTCTACATATAATGGGGCACAAAAAAGACCTTCAAGCTCCTTGTATTTAGGAAAAAATACAGAAACAAACACAGACACACACACACACACACACACACACACACACACACACACACACACACACACACACACACAAGTATAAATAAAACTAAGACTGGTGAAAACAGAAACATAAGCAAGGCCCAGAAATTTAGGCCTTGTAATTCATTAAAATGGGCAGGCAAAAAGGCATTATAAGCAACTAAAATAGGCAACAAACAGTCAATATAGAAGAATGTGCATTATACTATTTACTATACTCTGTTCATCAAGAGATTAGAGGAGATGTAAACAAAGCACTGGTTTGTATCACTCTGCGGCCACATGCATTCACAATGATGCAACACAGTTACCTACCACTACGCGTAGGTATAATATGTGTTTTACACTATTAAAAGGATATATTTACTTGATCCAAATAACATGTAGCACATGGAAATTAACTGCTACTTACGTCATATCTGTCCACAATAACACTTTTTCATTTCCTGCTCACAATCTCGAAACCAATCTCCAGAAGCAGCTTGTGGAGGGAAGTTCGTTTTAAATCTGGAAGATCGGGATCAGAGTCAACTGCCAACAGCACTTTGTTTAAGGTGGGGGTTCATTGTTGACAAAGAACTGGTGAACTTTTCGACAGATTGCAGATCTCACAAATTCGTCGCAAACTACATCCACCATTTATCTGGCACGTGGTCACTTTTTGCCAGGATCTTCACCAACTGACGATTTTTCTTTGTGTGTGCTGTAAATACTTGCAACTGACACACCGGTAAACTTGGATGTTAATTTCATCACGTCTTCGATAGCAAGTTCGGGATATTTCTCGCAGAACTTGTTAAACACATTCAATATTGTTGTCTTTTCACCACTTTGCAATGGTTTGCCACACTTATGTTTCACAACTCACTTGTTCCACCAAGTTACTTTCATACTGAATAATATGTGCGCAGAATGAATTAGGTTGGTTACAGATTCACTTAACTGCGTATTCTTACACTTTAACTATGCTTAGTACACTTAGTTCATACTTTAGCAAACATTAAGTGACATTTCAGACCTTAGTAACAGTATTTCTTCAAGGGACTATTTACACGGCGAAAGCGTCAAGAGCTGTGGTCAAAACGCATGTGGCTTTGTTTACGTCTCCTCTAATCTCTTGATGAACAGAGTATAGATTACATTATTTAATCTTGAACATTTATGTTACAAGGGCTGTCTCAGAAGTACCCAACCTAACAAAGAAAGGACAAACATTTTGAGAAAAAACATTAATTTCTCTGCATAGTGTCCTTTCAGCTTGATACACTTTTCCTTGCTATATTCATTAGCTTCAATACCCTGTTTATAGTGAGAACCGTAGAGCTGTGCAAAACAGCCATCAATTGCAGACTCCACCTCTTCATTGTTGGCAAATCTTTTACCACCAAGCCATTCCTTCTACTTTGGAAACAGAATAATTAGAGGGAGCTAAATCTGTCAAATAGTGTGCATGAGGAAGCAATTTAAACTTTAACTCATTGCTTGTGCCCATGGCAATAATGGATGTGTGAACTGGTACATCATATTGATGAAATAAAATTTTCTTTTTCACTAAATGTGAAAATGCTTGATTTCATCATTCAAACGCTGCAACAAGTTCACATAGTACTCGCCATTGATTGCTTTTCCTTTTTGGAGATAATAAAATTATGTTACGTGCATCCCAGAAAGCTAATGCCATGACCTTGCCTGCAAATGGAACTGTCTTTGCCTTCTTTGGAGTTGGTTCTCCCCTTTCAAACCCACTGTTTCAACTGTTCCTTCATCTCAATTGTGAAATTATGAATCCATGTTTCCTCCATGGTTGAGAATCAATGCAAAAACTCAGCTGTGACGAAACATCGCCAAACAATTGACTGAAACATCCTCACAATGCTGGTTTTGTTCCATTGTGAGCAAATGTATCACCCATCTTGCTCACAGCTGTATCATATCCAAATTTTCAGTCAATATGTGATGTACAGCACTTTTTGAAATGCCTAAAATGTGTGCTAATTTGTGCACATTCAGTTGGCAGTCATTCAAGTCTATTTTTGGATTTTCTTTACAATTTCTGGTATGGTCAGCTCATTTGGTAGACCACTGTGATGCTCATCTTGGCAGCTCCTACAGTCTTGCTTAAACTCTATCACGCAATATTTTATTGTTGTAAACAAAGAAGCAGACTCCCCCATAGTAGAACCTAGCTCAGCTTTAACATAATTTGGCCTAAGACCTTTAAAATGAAAGTATTATATCACATAACAAAGACCAGTCTTACCCATGTTTCTAAATTTGCTGAGAGCATTCACTATTGATGGCTGCCAAATAGATACTAAACAATGTAGCATCGTCTAATTTAAGCTTTATAAGGTTGGTACCTTCTACCATTGTTATTTGTTTGAAACAACAACCGCAATCTATACTAAAGGTCGGGTACTTCTGGGTCAGTCCTCATACTTAGATTGTTAGAAATTTGTAACAACTAATAAAGCAAATGAATATTTCATTAAGATTCCTTCTTTGCTTAATTTGTTCACTAAACCTAAATTCTCATTACTAGGGCTAGGATTTTGATGCCCTATAAAATACTAAAAAAATGCAATTATGACCTAAAGATTCCAAAAAATGCCCTTAAAACTGAAATATTTTATTTTAATATCAGTTTAAGGGAAATTCAAAATTACACAATACAAATTATGCAGTTAAGCAAAGAACAAGTTTAATGCAGTTACACAAATTAAAAAGGATATTCTGTAGGCAATTGATTTATTTTGTGGAAAAATACTAAGGGTTCATTTCATCAGTCCTGAATTGCAATGCGCAACAAACACAACTTGTAGATTTTCAGAGGAAAATGACTGCCAATTATCTTCTAACAAAGTCTTGTACATTGAGAAGCTCCTTTCCACTTTCACTGTTACTAGAAGAGCATACTTAAAGTAAACTACTGTGTGTTCACCAGCTCATAGTATAAGGGGAATGAAGGGCAGGGGAGAGATATTCCACGCAGTGTAACCTGAGTTTTGTAAACATCCACAAACATTGCTCTGCTGGTCATGTTGCCAACTTACCTCCAATGTTATCTGCACTATGTTCACTCACTGCAAATTTCCCTTAATTTCAGTTGTAAAATCATACTTGTCACTAGTTTTATGTTAGAAGTAATGGTAAAGGTAATGTAGAAGCAGACAATCCTCCACATAAAAGCTAATAGTTACAATCCAAGAAGCCACAAACCAGCAATTTTCAATAGTTTAACACGTAGATTGGTGAACATCCCTCTTTCAGCAGAAGAATACAAAACAGAATATTACAAAATAATTGAAATAGCATAAAAAAAGGCTTCCCCAAAGAATTAGTAGATAAAAAAGTAAAATGAGCAGAAAAGAAAAAATTATTAAAAGAAACTACAACTTTCACAGCAGCAAAAACAAAAATGACATTCAAAAAATTCACATATCATCCATGGGCCTTTGATAAATTTACAAAAGTGTTCAAGGAATACAACATTCAGCTAGCACCAGTAAACCATTACTCCATAAAAAAACTGCTACTTTCAAACATCAAAGATGCTATTCCACCTAACAAAAAATCTGGCATATACCAAATTGAATGCAGTGATTGTAATGAAATATACATAGGAAAAACCAAAAGAAATTTAGAAATTAGATCCAAGGAACACGTTAGGAACATCAAGAGTAAACAATTAGAAAAATCAGCAGTTGCGTTTCACTTTTGGACAAAAAATCATGACATAAAGCTAGAACCAAAACTTCTCAAACACATAACCGGAAAACAAGAACTGTCCACATGGGAACAAATCTTCATTTTAAAAAATAGAAACCAAGTATTTCATTTCGACATTCCTCAGAAAGATATTTTCAGCAAGTTCATTGAACCGTTACCAGAAGAAACATCAGAAGAAGCATCGCCATCCGCACCATGAAACACGATGGAAACCCAGTTATTGTCTGGTTGATAATGGAGGAAAGTTAACCTTCGAAACGCGTTCCGGATAATTATGTTGTAACTGTCGTTCAGTGTTATTAATTGACTCACCTTTTAAATTAAATTTTGTTGATTGTTGAAAAATGTATTTTTTCATAACTGCTCACAGTTGATTAGGAATTGTTCTGAATCATCTTCCATTGTGCCTACCGCAGTGCTTCTTCAAAGAAAAGTGAACCTGAAGAAGAGCCAGCTTCACCAAGTTACATTTGATGTGCAGTTGTAGACCTCAAATATATTTTTCTCTCTTCACATGTTGGTCTATGGTAAACTTCTTTTCGGCTACCACTTCTACTTTGCAAACCTTTCAGAAAAATATGTTCCCATCTGTGGAGAAAACTTTTTCACCTTAACAAAAACAAAATTCTTTAACTTATGCTCCACACTTTGCTTTACTATAGGCATGATGAAATCTACACCTTAATTCCTTATACTGTGTAAAAGACGCGTTATCTGCATCTACTAATCAGAAGATGCTAACACAATGAGTCATCTACTAAGCAATGCGCCTATCTGCCACTTGTAAAGTGTAACTTACGACTGGTGACTGGACAAATTCATTGTCAATCCATAGAAGGGGAGGAAAATGTCTTGGTCTACTTTCCTGAAATTTAAGTATAATTTTAATCTGGCACTGCTAAGAACCAAGCAAAGTAATTTACCAAGAAATTAAATGTAAAAGAACGGAAATGGTCCTTTGCTGTTGAAAACAAAAAAGGCACAATGTGCCTAAGATGTATTTAAAAATGCACAAATATGCAATAAAAACCCTAAACCACAAAATTAGCAAAAAATGCAAACAAAAAAAATCCCTAACAAATGTGGTTAGTTTAACGTCTTTTAATAATAATAATAATAAGAAGAAGAAGAAGAGGAAGAGGAAGAGGAAGAGGAAGAGGAAGAGGAAGAGGAAGAGGAGGAGGAGGAGGAAGAGGAGGAGGAAGAGGAGGAGGAAGAGGAGGAGGAAGAGGAGGAGGAAGAGGAGGAGGAAGAGGAGGAGGAAGAGGAGGAGGAAGAGGAGGAGGAAGAGGAGGAGGAAGAGGAAGAGGAGGAGGAAGAGGAAGAGGAAGAGGAAGAGGAAGAAGAAGAAGAAGAAGGATAATGATGATAATTTTATTGCCATTAAGCTGACTACAGCAATAAACATCAACAGTATGTACAGGTTATATACAAAACAATACTTTAAACAATAGAGAGAGTAGCAGTCTTACAATTATTTACAATTTTATAAAATATTACAACATATTTTGAACATTTTAGCATAAGTTCAGGAATAACTGCAAACATTTGAAAGCTTAATACAGCAATAGTCAGGACCCCATATGTGTAGGTTATATCCAAAAAATACTATAATAATTTAGCGTAAATATTATCATAACTAGAGAAAACAGATTTATATACAAGTCATTAATGATTTTGACTCACCAAAATAAAGATGCAAAGTCCTAGTCCTACTCATTATGATTCCTCCTTTTCTTCATTTGTTCCACCTGATGAGTAGTTGTTATTAGCTTCCTCCTTTACTTCTGCTTCACCTGATCAGTCAGTTATAGTAATAGTCCTACATCTCAAAAACGGAACAGCACTCGGTATTATACATTTTGCCCAAATTATCACAAAAGGTCTACTATACATATGTTTACTCTCTAAATTGTAGTAATGGAGCTGTACTGTCTAGAGCCAGGTTATAAACTGCTGTGTTTGTTTTTCAGCGATGGTTTTTCAGCACTGCATTTACGCCTGTTCATAAGTGGGGCTTTGAAGCCAAGGACCACATGTCAAACCATCTAAAGAGTTGTATGTGTTTTGAGAGGTAAGTAAATAAAAAACCCTACACCAAAAAATAAACAGTACTCTTGATGAACGCTCCTAACCCCTCTAAAGCTCTTATTTTATCACACATTCTGCCATCCCTTCTCTCTACATAAAACAGAACCATCCAGCCCCACACTTCCAACATCTCTGCCATTGCTCGCCACATTGTGCCATCATATCACCCAACTTTAAAATTTCCGCTTCACTGCTAATTGCTCATTAGACTTTATACATTTCAAAAATAAGAGAAAAGGTTAAGAGTTTGTGTGAATATTATGGAACCATGGTTACATCTTTTAGGGATATGTATTAGGTGTTTAAAAAGGAATGCATACAACCTTTACATCCTTATGACAAAATTATAATAATGAAGTCTTCAAACCAAGTTAAAGTATAAAATAAACACAGATGCATGAACATGGTTAGCTACATGTAATGGGTGATCCAAAGGACTCCGAGCCGGCTGTGCTGTGGTTTATCTGTGTGAGTCCTTGGCACTCGGCACCAACTGCCACTATCAGTGAACAGTGCGGATGAAACCATACAACATTTTTAAAACTACTTTTAAAGCCTTTACTTACCGAAGTTATTAAAGGAGATGCTGAAACTGGCCACCGTTGCTGTCCATACATTTTTGGCACCTCCTTAGGAAACTATCCATCATTCGCCATAGTTCACATTGAGAAATGCTGGCAATTTCCTGGTTGATATTTTGTTTTAATTATTACAGGGTGTGTGGGTTTGTCTTGTACACTACATGCTTTAAGTTACCTCAGAGATAGAAATCACAGGGGGTTAGGTTGGGGGACCAAGGGGGCGACAAATCTCTACTAATAATTCTGTCATGAAATATGCTTTCAATTATTATTTATTTATGCCAACAAACTTACTGTTGGTGTTTTTAAACACACAAACCATGTGTGGGCAATATTTGAGAGGTAGAACTGTAACTTAAAAATTCAATGCCACAGCTGGGATTTGAACCACAGACCCCCCGCTTACCATTTACGGGGAGAAATACAAACTGGTTTGAGAATTCAATGTCATTCTGGCAGGTTGTCACAGTAGCCTAATGGTTAGAGCACCCGCCTGTTAAGCGGAGGGTCTGTGGTTCAAATCCCAGCTGTGGTATTGCATTTTTAAGTTCCAGTTCTACCTCTCATGCTTTCAATTGTTCTCATTCAAAGATGGGCTGTATTAATTATTGCAGAGTCTTGTTGAAAAAAGGCAAAATCATGCTCCCCTTCAGTTCTCTAATAAAAGGGGAAGGGGGCAAATTTATATTCATGTATGCACAGGCATCAACTGTAGACTAAAAAAATTGGCCCTATGACACTTTCTCCACTAATGGTGCACCATACACCAATTTTTTCATCATAAAAGGGTATTTCATGACCAATATTAGGTTTCTCAGAGCTCCAATAATGACTTATTTGTGTACATACATAACCATGAAGGTGGAACCAAGCCTCGTCTGTGAAAAATATTAAATGTGGGTCAATTTCGCCATTGCATGCGCTATTGAGAGTCCACTCACAAAATTTCTGCCTAATTACAGGATCACCTGGTTGTAGAGCATGCGCCATAGTTATTTTATGTGGTTTTAACTTCAGCAATTTAGTAGCTCTTTGCAAAGAGCTGTAAGAAATGCCTGCCTGTTGTGAAAGACGCCTAAGCGATTTATGGGGAATTCTCCAAAAGATGACCATTGTCGTCTAATGTTTCTTCGGTAAGAACCGTACGCTGTCTTTTAGATTTCCGAGTCTGAACACATCCTGTGGCCTGAAATTTATTGTAAAGTTTATGGATTGTTGTATGGCCTGGAACTTTTACACCTGGAAATCTTTCTGCAAATTGCACTTTTACTTGGCAAGCTGGCGCATACAAATTATAAATAAATACACACTGCAGTAGAAAACAGTTGCTAAGGCATAAAACACACTTTGTGACTAAGTACAGGACAAAATAATAAAACACACTGGTAATAATTCAGACACATCAGCATAAGCTCAATACTGCATGATACTGCACCTTCAGAGCAGAGAAAAACAAGTCATCTGCATGACCTCGTGTACATCAGCTGCTGTTATCATGTTTTTGAAAATTTTAGGACAACTTTTTTTTTATAGCTGGATCCCAAAACAGAAGTTTCTTAATAGAGGTCCTGACGCATCCTGTGATTAGATTTAGAATTTGTTTTAAGGGTGCTCAAGTACTTGGTCATCAGTACCCTTAAAAAACAAATCATGGCAAAAGCCAGAAGTAAATTTCAATATAAAATAAACGCACTAGTAGAAAGGAAAATAAATATACCTAGACACCAAAAAAAAAAAAACAAAAAAAACAGGGGAAAGCTAGAATTAAAACAAGGTTATAAAAAGGTCAACCTTTGATACTAATGTTTTGAGGACAGCAATAAAACTGTGTGCCATGCAAGTAAAAGAGCCCTCGTAAACCCCTATTTAAATATATTTGGAAGTGATTTGCAGCATTAGTTCTGCTAGAGAACATTACTTCCCAAAATTAAAATCATTGGATTATGAGTAGTCGGAAGCTTTCACGGCCGGAGTTAGAATTAAGGCTAGAGATTTCCTCCGGGCTTAAAAGCCATGGTCTGCTGGAGTTTCGAGGTCCAGATGTTTCGTCCACATCTGCAGTGGACATCGGTGGCGTAGTCTGAGTCTTCTCAGTGAAGGTTCAGTTACAACAGAATCGTTTATGACTGGAGGTGCCGTATTTATATGTGTGCTGCTCACAGGGGATTGGCTGGGCTTGAGCGGGAGGTGTGTGTTATATGGGCGGGCCGTTCTGATTGCTGATTGATTTACGTGATTTTTCTGCATTAGTGCTTTTTTATGTTCGAGTATCGGATGCCAGGTTTTGTTCAATTTTAGACCTTTTTCCTTCCTGTTAAAATTATTGGGGTGTTTGTAAATTTCTATGGTTTCACATTGTAGTCTGGCATGGTAGTATGGCATAGATGAAAGAACAGTAGTCTCATTATACTGAATTATGTGTTCGCCGTTGGCCCATATAGCATGTTCTGCAACTGCTAACTTGTCTGTATGTCCCAGCCGCATCTGTGAGCCTAACTCGTTACAACAGGAACTCCAACATCTGGAATAGACTTTATATTCAAATGGTTACACAGTACAAGAAGTTTGCAGAGCAATATGCCCACCTAGGCCTCACCCTGCCAACCTCAAACGGGATCGACTCAACAGCAAAGGCACTGCTTTTCTGTCTTACTTCAAAACTGTCACGGATAGAATAGGACGCCTACTCAAGTGCCACAATATCAGAACTATCTTCAAACCTACCAGACAGATTAATACCTTGCTTCGGTCAGCCAAAGATCCCAGGGACACGCTCACTTCAACCGGTGTTTACCAGATTCCGTGTTCCTGCGGTGCAGTGAGCATAGGTACCACCCAATCAACACCCAACTTACAGAACACAAGAGGTGCTGCCAGTTGGGACATACAAACACCCCAATAATTTTAACAGGAAGAAAGAAACTCTAAAATTGAACAAAACCTGGCATCCGATACTCGAAGATAAAAAAG
Source organism: Tenodera sinensis (assembly GCA_030765045.1). Lineage (NCBI taxonomy): Eukaryota > Metazoa > Arthropoda > Insecta > Mantodea > Mantidae > Tenodera > Tenodera sinensis. The sequence goes on along the minus strand of CM060962.1, from coordinate 18,284,428 downwards.
AAGCACTAATGCAGAACAATAACGTAAACCAATCAGCAGTCAGAATGGCCTGCCCATCCAACACACACCTCCCACTCAAGCCCAGCCAATCTCCTGTGAGCGGCTCACATATAAATACGGTACCTTCAGTCATAAACTGTTCTGTTGTAACTGAACCTTCACTGGGAAGACTCAGACTATGCCACCGATGTCCACTGCAGATGTGGACGAAACGTCTGGACCTCAGAACTCCAACAGACCACGGCTTTTAAGCCCAGAAGAAATCTCTAGCCTTAATCATTGGGATAGTCTGTGATTATCCATAAGGCATTCTCCCTCCCTCCCATTAAAATATTAGTATACATTTCTGTGTAAGTTTGCACAAACTCCGAACTGTAGGTGCCACTGCAGTCAAGATTTTGAGCATGCGTTATCTATTCTTCCAGTCATTAGAAAGCCAGACGCAGCTTTGAGCAACCGTTGTTTTGATTTTTACTGTTGTTTGAGCATTTCGAAATGTTCGAAACAATGGAACGACCCGCTGACTGTGAAGTCAGATCAGTGATTCGTTTTTTGAATATGAGAAATGTGTTCCTTCCCAATTGTGTGAGCTTTATGGGGAAACAATGAGTGACAATGCCCGGTCACATACAGCCTAAACTCCAGATCTGATGTCGGAGAAGTCGATCTGGGTGGCTCAGTTGGTTAAACGATCCCAAGATCACGGGCTCAAATCTGACTCAGACCAATGGTTTTTAAGTGTGCTTAAAAACGACAACTCCATGCCAGTAGATTTACTGGCATGTAAAAGAACTCTGCGGGACGAAATTCCAACACACCGCGATGCTGATGTGATCTTAGCAATTAACAGCGTCTTTAAACAACAATATAATTTAATTAATCCAGATCTGATCCCATCATTTGGTTGGGGACAATTTGGCCATCCTCCTTACAGTCCAATTTGGCACCAAGGGATTTTCATCTGTTTCCTCATTTGAACCAATTTCTTGGTGGAAAACGTTTCAAAAACGATGTTAAGAAAAAAGCCCAGAATTGGCTTTTATCACAAGTGGCATCATTATTTAACAAAGGCTTGCAAAACCTGGGATTCCTGTTACATAAGCGGCTAAATAAGGGCGGTACCTTAGTGTAGAAGTAGTGAAAGGTGTCAGGTAATGAATGATACTAAAGTATTTGGAAAATAATCTTGTGTTACTTTTTAAAAAATAATCAGTACTTACTTTAAAAATATGCCTCATAGCTGTTTGAGTAGTAAATGTAGTGAGTAAAGAGTGATAAAGATTAGGAAATGGAAGGTATAATGATATACCTATCTTTAATGTGTATGTAAAATGTTTCCTTTATTTTAGTAAGTGTGTTAATAATTCTTGAAGAAACTTCTGGGCTGATTTGCCATGGTCTGCTGGAGTAACTACGTCCAGATGTTTCATGCACAACTGCTGTGGACATCCGCGGTGGTGCAGGTCGAAGTCTTTTCTTCTTCACCAAGAAGACTTTGTCCACATCACTGGTGATGTCCACCTCAGCTGTGGATGAAACGTCTGGACCCAGTAACTCCAGCAGACCACGGCAAATCAGTCCACAAGTTCCTTATAGAATTACCAACTCTGGAAGGTGAAAGCCAACACTTACTCAAATGTGTTAATGTTGATAGGAAATTCTGAATGAAATAAAAATCATATATCAGTATATAAAGACACTATTGTGATTGTATTTTACAAAAACATTTTTTAATGTGTTAGGTCCTTCCCCCCTACAGTGCATAATTTCCTAGCGTTAGTATGCACAGATGGTGTGTCTGATAGGTAGTCATCAGTGGCAAGAAGCACACAATGTGTCAGATGGTTGTCACTATTCTTGTAGTTAGAAGTGCATATACCTTCCTTGTACACATATGGGTGGGAGGAAAGTGAGTACCCATTGCTGCACAGTTTTACCAGCCCTGTACCATAGTACGAACAGCACATTAGAAGTTGTGTGAATGGTTGATAGTGTGCGAGATTAAGGGGATTGATAGCTACACCAAGGTCAAGCTGCACAGTCTGGAGAGCCACAAGATGACACAAATGTGTTCACTATTGAGGAGCTTCTGGTGGCTTGTGTTTGGGTTCATGAATGTCCAAGAAGTGGAAAAACTTTGGACGACTTTGTTGTCTACTTTGGAGAACTGTCACCCAATTGAAAAACTTTATTAAGCATTGTTAAATGTGAAAAAAAGGTAAATAATGTTCTTTTAATACCTAAAAGTTGGAATAAGAGGTGGAATCAAGACCATAGTTGAGATTTGAACCACGGGTCTTCCGTTTATCGAACGGCTGCTCTAACCACTAAGCTACCATGGCCAACTTGCCAGTATAGCACTAAATTCCCCAACCAATTCGTATTTTCCCGGTTAGACCACAAGGGAATTTCACATCAGAAATAAATATCCCAAGGGCGACTTACAATAGTAAGTACTTTATGTCCCGGATTTAAGTAACCTTTAGGTGGTAATTATTATTTATGCCAACAAACTTAATGCTGGTGTTTTTAAACACACAAGCCGTGTGTGGACAATGTTGTTGGAATCAGTGGCAGGTTGGCCGTGGTAGCTTAGTGGTTAGAGCAGCCGCTTGATAAGCAGAAGATCCGTGGTTCAAATCCTGGCTATGGCATTGAATTTTTCAGTCCTGATTCCACTTCTTAAAACATTGCCCACACACGGCTTGTGTGTTTAAAACACCAGCCTTAAGTTTGTTGGCATAAATAAATGTTGTTAGCTAATGCTGGATTTCTGACAATGAAGTCATTAATCCTCTTGCTCTCCAATATTTTTTCACTGATGGATGGGGCACTAGAAGTGGCCGGGCATATTTGAAGGGGGCATAAATAAATAATATTACCTAAAACTTGACTTATTTCTACCCCAGCAGTGGGTAGGAACTTTTCACTCACCTTTAGGTTTACGTATTATTCAGCATGCACTTTTGGCCACTTGAGACTGAATTTGGCAATCTGCATTGCATTTATATCAGGAGATTGACCTTATGGAATATTTAGCCATGTAATAATCAAAATCAGGGCTACTTTTTTAATGTGCTGTGTTCTCCTTTGTTTTCAGAAATGTCTCAAATAGACCATATTTTCACATATTTGGTTCTACCCCAAAACCTTCACTTGAGGCAAAACTTACATCTAGGAGTGAAGAAGATGGCAGTGTTACCTATGAATGTGATGACAACTTAGAGGAATAATTTGTTTCTCTTACAAGATAATTTATTGTAAAAAAACACCTGTACAAATTCCTAAAAGAGATGTGAATTTACAGTTTTCATCTAAGTGTCCTTGTAGTTTTTTATTAAAAAAAAACAAAATTTTGCATTGGAACCTGTAATTAATAGGTATGTAACATTTTTACATGTTAAAAGTAATGCATTGAGGTGTTAATGTTTTTGTCATGGAGAGAATGATGACGCTGATGAATGCATCTAATAATGTCTAAATTGTGTCTTTTTTATGTGTTCTTAATGCGTCACTGTGGTGATAATTGGCACTTCTTTATATACTGTAACAAAATTGGATGCAATTTTCAGAAGTGTGTTTACATACTGTATTATTATGTCAACTGTTAGAGACTATCAGCACTGCTCCCTCCCAGTTTTCCCCCAGAGTGTAAATGTTCGGCTGATATAAATAGGGGACATCAATTTCAAGTAAAAATGTTATATGATTATGTTAGTGGGTGTGTGTTCATAGCAGATAATTTTATAATTATCATTTTAAGAAATCAGTTTTCAATACAAAAAAACAGTTTAATGAATCTTGTTTCCAGAACTGTGATAAAGCAGTATATCATTGTTGCATTTACAGCACTCACTGTTTGTAAAGCACAAAAGAAGAAAGAAAAAAAGCATTGAGCAGAAACCTTGAATAGTAAATCCCCTGGCTCATAGCAATTCTACAAAACTACAGTTTTTGGAGATTATACTCGGTGCCAATTAAGAAGGGGATTGACAGATGTTAAGCACGTGGCGGAAAAGCATAAATGAATGGGAGGGGATGAATGCGTCTTAGTGGTGGCCATAGCAACGAAAAGTAGGACCAAGTAGAGCTAAGACATTATAATGGCGTTTCCATAGAAACAGTACACACAAGGACTTTGTTGCCAATATGTAACACGTGATTAGCATCTGACTGATGAGGAACCCAGCAGTAAGATAAACTGCTTTTGTTGTTCTGCTATCGCTGCATATAAACAAATAGTGCTGCAGCCCGAGCTTGCAACACAATGCTTGCACCAGTTAAGAGATTTCCTGTGTCTTGTAAAGTTCATTTGCATTATTCTATAAGTGGTTATGTGCCTTGTGTTTATGTGTGTGTCTGAGTCTGTGTATCTATGCTTGTGTTGCAAGCTTTTCAATTGTGCTAACGCTTTTAATGTGTTAATTAAAGAAATTGAAGCTATTAACAGTGAAGCAACAAGATTCTAAAGTAAGAACAAATTGGAAACTAAAAACTTCACTTATCTTAGTAATGTTGCAAGTTATTTTTTCAAACCTACTCGAGTTTTAGAAGCTTTTTATGTGTATTTAACAATGTTGGCAAATAGTGACAAAGATAGTGCTGACAGACAAAACATTAAGCATACTCGCGAACCGAATGAAACTGTTTGGTAAATGTATCCCAATTAAAGCACAAGTGCAGGAAATAATATGCTCTGTAAGAGAATTCGGACATCAGTGTCATTTTCCCATTAGTATAAGCGTCAATATTTGACAGGTATGTTTCTTTTGTTAACGCAAATATTTAGACTGATATAATTGCATATTCTGTCCTGTGAAAGTAGATTCAATATTTTACTGTTATCTTTGAATACGAATATAAATATTATGCGCTCAACATTCCAGGCACAATCCAATCTGCTTACACCCGTGGCACTACAGTCCATATCGGACCAGGGCCTGCCAGCCCAACCGCAGGCCTCACGCCCGCATACACAAGGTAGAGGTGGGCAATTATCCAACCGATATGGGGAGGAGATGTGGTCAGCATTTCGACACCCCTAGCCGGAGAGTTGGCTTTCATGACCAGGGCCGCTTACTGACCGCAAGCTTCTCAATTTCCTCGCGATGCTGAGTGGGCACCGGTCCTATACTCGGGACTTAAAGTCTGCACCCCCAGGGGTGGAATCGAACCCGGGCCACATTCTGTGGCAGGGAACCAAGGCATGGCGCCCTAGCCCACTACGCCACAGCGCAGGACATCCAATCTTCTACAGTGCTCTCCACGTGGTCACGATAATCTGCAGCATCGCATCTCCCTCACTGTAGACTGTCAATCCCTTTCTTGGTTGGAGCCGACATTAGTGGTCAATTTCACTAATATTTGTTGTTGCCCTATTGTTGCCTTACATGACTAACACTTCTTTATATCATATTCCATATATCACTTAATATTGTTATGGATAATGCTTTAACCAATCATTAACTTAAGGCACTCTCATTAACTGAATTGTTTAATGATCCATTTGTGTAGAGATCATCATGTGCACATGTTGGTCTAGAAATCCCTTTTTTTCAAATATATTACAGTGAATTATCAAAACAGCAACTATTTTTACCTATGAAGTATTTTGAAATCCAGGTAATCCCCATTTAAGATACAGAGCAACTTTGCATATGAATGATTGAAAAAAAATGAAGAGGCTATGTTAAACCATATAAAGAAACAGTGCATACATAATATAGCATTTTTAATGTATCATGTTGTATGATACAATTTTGTTGTAGATTTTTTATAGTGAAAATACGTTGAAAACAAAAATACCCATGTCTTGGCTTTCTCTCCCATAGGGCAGCTATTCACTGGGAAATAATTATAAAGGTTTAAGTTGTAATGGCTGAATTAGGTGTATCTTCTGCTCAACAGTCAGCTGTCTAGGATGGGGTAACCTTACACCACACTGGCTAGACGATGGCCTACTGATCCCAAGGTTGCAGGTTCAAATCCAGCCCAAACTGATGGTTTTCAAGTGTGCTTAAAAAGGACAGCTCCATGTCAGTAGATTTACTGGCATGTAAAAGAACTCCTGCTGGACGAAATTCTGGCACACTGGCGACACTGATATGATCATGGCAATTAACAGTGTCATTAAACAACATAACTTATACCGTACTGAGAATAGAAGTATCTGCAACACTGCACTAAAAATAGCTTACAACCAAGATTGCATGTTGTGTAGAGAAAATTGGACAGTTACATTTAATTTTCTCTGAGTGATGGATGCCTCCAAGGGAAAAAAAAAACCCAAGATGAAAAGTGCATATGTTGTAAGTTCCGTTGTTTAATACTACTGTTACAAGTCCTATCACTTCATTTTTATTAATTACGTGGGTTAAAAACTGGTATAAAAACAAGTATAACCAACACAATTTGCACTCAACTATTTACTCTAACAATTGATTCATAACGGTTCACTTATCCTTGAGAATTCCTGGCACCTTTTTCGAAGCTTCAAGAAACTACATCGCACCACATTTTTCTAAGCCACTTATATCACATGTTGCATAGTGGTATTGTCCTATGAGGTAGCTGGCATTTATTCTTCTTTACTGGCAGCCAACACAGTACATAAATGCAAGGAATGAAATATGGTTAGTAAATCATTCTAATTTGTAAATAATCCTTTTCTAGTTGACTAGGAACAGAGGATTGGAACAAATAGCTCCTGGAACATGTTTTCCTAATTTAAAAGTGTTGTAGTGTCATAAATTGACTCAGTAATAACTAAATACTTTTACTGTCATATTTGGGCATATGGGAGAAAAAGCCGGGACACTCATGGTTTTATTTTTAATCTTTTTCACTGAAAAAAGTCCCAGCTCAATCTGCAACATCCATGTTACAATGGCCTCTTGTAAGTAGTCACATGCACAATGCATTGTACTTATCACACAGAAGGTGAACACTAACCCCAAGTTCTCTTATTATGTAAGTGGTCTGGCAAATGCTATGCATCTTTTCTGCAGGAGTAAGGGAATTTCATGTTTTACTCAGGCATTAATATGTGGCATAGCATTAGAGAGCCCCATAGTTTTAATAGCCTCAGCCGTAACCTTTTCACTTCATGAGTTCCCACTTTTTCATGAGGGGGGGGGGAGCAAACAACAACAAAACTTGTGTGTGCGTGGCATGTGTGTGTGCATGTACATGCGCATGTATGTGAAGTTAACAGGTATTATTAACCATAGTAAATTCTATTTTACCCTCATTGCATCTGTTGTGTGACCACTGTCATTGGCAACATAAATAGAATTTTGTTTCCTGGTTGGTTAAAGCTACATAATGTTACTCACACACTTCTGCCTGTATTGCTCATTAAGGGTGAATCAGCTATCCAAAAGTGTTAAACTTGCACACACAAAAATAGCAGAATTACAAGGGTGAATCATTTAGTCTCTAATCCAAACTTCAAACCATACATGTGCAAAATGTCACCGTCCCAACCATAATAACATTATGAATTGTGCATTACTGAATGATCCATCCTCACAAGTACATGTTTAAGGTTTTTTAAAAATTTACATAAGGTTACTTCACTAAATTTTTAAACTGCATCAGACTTGTATTTAAATTCTTCCTTAAAATCAAAGGAATGTTTTTCAAGTTAAAATAGTGAAAATCATTCCTAATGCATAAATTAATGTAATTATGCAAAAGAGATTGTTTTCTAATGATAATTTTCATTCATTTACCTTTCCTCAGTAATTTACCTTTTAAAAATTTGATAGTGCCTGAGCATTATGCATAATACGACCATGAAGGTTCCCATCAGACTCAATGTAGGGCATCCACAGACCATCATCTTTTGTTTCTAAAACATTGTGTTTATGTAATATTAGTATTGTTTTTAAATTTAACTTATCCTGTTGGGGTCGGTCTGGGTGGCTCAGTTGGTTAGACGCTGGCCTACGGATCCCAAGGTTGCCGGTTCAAATCCGGCCCAGAGGGATGGTTTTTAAGTGTGCTTAAAAACGACAGCTCCATGTCAGTAGATTTACTGGCATGTAAATGAACTCCTGCGGGACAAAATTCCGGCCGGTGTGATCCTGGCAATTGACAGCATCGTTAAACAAGAAAATATATATATCTCCTGTTGGTGTTCTGTATTACATGTAACTTTGGGACATTTATTTTTGAACACTCAAAAATATATATAATTAATTCTCTGGGTCCCCAAATATATCTCATCAGTGTATCTTCAAAATCTAATATACAAAATAGATACTGTATATAAAGTGCATGGTAATACTGATTTAATAATCAAACCTATGTAGTGTAAAACCCAATGAACACAAAAAGAATCTCTTCAGTCTTGCTCAGTTACTCCTCAGACCAAGTAACTAGGCAACCAAAATGAAAACCACTTTAAATAATGCTTTATTCATATTGACTCGGAAGTCTTGACTAGAGGCACTCGTTTTTCAAGAAGTGGCAAATTGCAAATGTTTGACTGAATTAAGCTAATCTGACTGAAAAAGCAAAATTAAATGAAAATTGCCAAATAAATGACAAAATGAGAAAAACTTATTCCATTTAAATTTGGCACTCTATTTGTCTCAGGCTGTGGTGATATAAAGTAAAATTCACAGTTCAACACTGCTTTCCATTAATTTTCCCCCTACCATTGTTACATTGCTTTCTAGTCCACCACATTTATTAAATATTGGATAGTTTACTATATTACACATTTCATCAACTGGCTCATTTTAATGGAGATTGAAAATAATAGCTATTTCAATTTTGACAACTGTTTTAGAGCAGCACTTAGAGGCACACTCTTCCTGCACGTTCTATGTTTTAAAACGAGAGAATGTTGTTCCTGCTTTGAAAGTCAATCAAGTGTCTTGGACTGTAATAAAAATGGTACATTTATGGTGTATTTCACACCTAACTAAAGAAAGTGCGACGTTTTGCAGGATACTATAAAAAGCAGGCTATGTGTAGGTTTCATCAAAGTCCTATACTGGAGGATTTGAGGATTGAGCAACATTCATGTCTTAACACAGAATCTGTTACTCAGTTTTACAATGCATTTATTCCCAGGGAGGTACCATGTTCTCTTCCTTGATTTGACAGATACTACCTTAAACTCCAGTGATTTACTGCCACACTCAAAAGAGGTAGCGAAATTTCTCTACAAGTTCTAGATCAGGCATGGGCACAAGAGGAGAGGTAGCGATTGCACTTGCCTTACCCACCCCACATTCTCTTGCTGAGTGATGAAGGTTGTTTTGATACAACAAATACAGTGGCGGCTTCGTTTCACCTGCATGCTAGTAAGAATTTCTATGCTGTTATTAACTATTATGTTTATACTAAACATATTTTGCACACAAATTGAAATCTGCATATTAAACAGTAAGCTTTCCTGTTTTTGTGACTTACAAACAATTCTATCTGCCATTCTTTATGAAATAGACGTCCTGACAAAGCCAATATGTTACACTGGATTGGCCTTTTTGAGCTGATTTTTCCCATGCCTGTTTTAGATTTTGTCATAGTTGGGCAATGGTTTCTTCCTGTTCCACAACTAATCCTTGTGAAGCAGCATATTACACAATACCATTCTTTGCACTTGCTTGCATTTCCACTGTTTGTATTTGCAAACAACCAGTGAAACCAACATAAGCTCCTGTGTCACAAATCACAATACAGTTTCATTATAAAAGCTCACAATAAAAAGTTTGCATTACATAGAGCTACAGGAGAGGAGTTGCTAGTAAGAAAGTATGGTTAAAGTACACCTACTAAATTGAGCAAAAGAGGAATCGCAGAACTAGTTAAGGATAGATTAGAATTTAACTGATAGTATGTCAAATAACCTGCAAGATAAATTATTTTCGAATTTGTTTGAGCTTAATTTCTTGGTTGCATCAACACTATCTGCAGAACTTCAAACTCTAAAGAATGTAATCAAATATGAGTGTCTAGCATTGTTAGCTTTGGTTTCCTATGAAGTTAAATGATGCAGCTAGGGCTCTATAAATTTTCCTCTTCCATAAATCTGGCATTATCTTTATACAGTACATTGTCTGTGGAAAAATGCTATTCTCATGTTCTCAACGTGTTCATTATAGGCCTAATTTTAATGTGAAGTATATGATCTGATAAGGGTGAATAAGAATGTTTATATATACATACTCTTACCACAAATAGCCACAACCTATGAGGGTGGTTGTACTTTCCTCCTGAGTTGTGAGCCATTGGTGAAGGGGTGAGAATGCAGGGTGGAAAGTACTGCTTTGGCCATAACCTGGCTGACAGATACAGGTGTAAGAAATATAAAATGCCAAGTTTCATTTCAGTAGGTTTAATCGTTTTGTAAAAACTCCATTTTTTTTATTATTATTATTTTTTTTTTTTTTTTTTTTTTTTTTTTTGCCACTGTAAATGGCAAAATTCCACACACATCAGCAGCCTTGTGTTGTACCCAACCAGCATGTGCTTCCAGATCAGCACTGCCTCAGTTGTAAACCAAACACTCGCCCAATACGTCTACCGTACCGCTTGAATGGGCCACTATCTTGGGAGATCGACACAAATCTAAATGTTATGCCAGAGAGGTGTGAATGTAACCAAAATGATGCATTCATTCAAGTAATAATGAAGATTCACTTTTCCATAGTTAAGAAAACAGAAAAATTAAACAATCGAAATCATGTATTTTAGGGTTAAAACCATGCTGACATAAAGGGATACAGATTTTTCTAACATTGGACATTATCATTATTATTATTATTACTTTTATTATTGTGGTTGTTATTGCTATTATTATTATTATTATTATTATTATTATTATTATTATTATTATTATTATTATTATTATTATTATTATTATTATTATTATTATTACTATCTATTGTGAGCTGAAACAATAGTAATGGCTCCTTTTCATTTTTCTGAAACAATTGCGCTCTTCTGTGTATTACCGAGCTGAAATAAAACTATGATCTCATCATAATTTAGAGCTGTGGTAATGAAGGCGCCTAAATAAGAAAAGCAAAATGATTTGTATTCTTGTTCTCTACAAGTAAACATGACAGTGATACTATCCTTAAAAGAAAGCATACATAATATGGAGTTTCTCTAGGCATATAGCAAACCAAATGCGTATCTGATATGGGATTGAAGCATAGTTAATGTATGTACTCTAAAAGGTAATGCTATGTTTACAAGTACTATTTAACAAAGGACACAAGTTCAGAAATACATTAAATAATCCTGTCTAAATACATTTATAAGCACTTCACAACAAGAAATACTGAAAATTTGTCATTATGTGGTGTTTATTTATTTTTTATTATTACTCAATTAAAGCTCTGTTCAGTTTGCAAGAGATGACATTGTTTTTGTTCTCTCTTTTTTGAAAGGCGAAAATTGGAAGAAACGATGGAGATAAGGAGTGGCTTATTTCACTAGATAAGGGTGTGAGGAGTGGGAACATCTGGCTTCATTTATGTGATCTCATTTTTATGTTTTTTATTTCATTTTATATTTTTTATTTTTGAATCTATTTATTCTTAAGGGAAATTTCCCCCTTAAATTTGTAGTACCATGTCTAAGTGGTCCCTTGATGTGAATGGGTTTATGATTGCAACGTAAATTCCTTCATATTGCAGGCAGTTGTACTTTAACCCTTCCTTCTTCTGCCGACCTTCACACCATTAAGCGATACCTCCCCTAACCCGCTGCAGGCAGCCAAATTTGTTGTGAACACGTGACAAGCAAGTTTTGAGTGGCCCACAACGTTGCCATATCTTGTGTAGAAATTAAACTTTGTATGACATTTTAACACCAAATTGTGGCTAAATTCATTCAAATTAAGATAAAAAGGCATTACGGTGTTCACACAATGTTTGCATGACAGCAAAATAATAAACCATTTATATCCATTCATCAAGAAGCTAGGTTGCGCCAAATGTTTGGCAGAATTATTTTTATCAGTGAAACGAATCTTTATTGACAAAAATTATATTGGACATATTTGTTACACTCCAGATATAATCCCCCAGAGACCAAGGAAAACAGCGGTTGCAGCTTTCCGGCTACTGACAAATCACGACTGCTTAGCAAGTCATCTCTACAGAATAGGTATCTCAGCCTCACCAATATGTGTCCTGTGTAACGATCCAGCAGAAATGAATGAAGAACACTTGAAGACCTGTGAAGCATTAAGATCAGAAGAAACTACAGTTCAAAAGTATTGGAAGGCACGAATGCTAATGGCTTCATTGCCAGATGCAAGGCGCTAGAAAACAACAACAACAACATATTTGTTACACTCATCGTGTAGAATTCATGGTTAACGTATGGCCAAAGCAGTACCTTCCACCTGTATAATTCAATGGGGTTTTAGAGGAAAATCAAGAGGGAGTTTGAGATATAAAGTGCCAAAGGATATGACTGTTGAGATTGTACAAGGTGATAAATAATTGGGGCAGGAGGAAGTTTCTGCGTAAATGTGGAGAGGCTTTAGAGGACAATAGTATGGAAGTGGGTATGAATGTGTGGGGAAGAAGGATAAATCCTCAATTATTTGATACACTGCAGGAAAACAAGTTATATGCGATAAAATTTAAAACTGTTGTAGCAATGAAAGTGCTGGTAGTGTGGACAGGAAAGAACTAAGATTACAGGTGAATATTTGGGGGGGATTGAGATAAAAATCTAGGCAATCTAAGTAAACTTTTAAGCAAACTTCAGGGCTTTGAATAATATTAATAACCCAGCAGTTATGACTTAAGTTGCACGAGAAAGGTCATTTATCTCCATCGTGTGACTGGGTATCCAAATGTGGTGACTTAGATCTGGGGTTATTAACTGCTGCAACACTAATATACCGGCAAGGCTTTCATGACATGGCAGCTGATTGTTTTATTGAGCTTGAATAATTATTATTAGCTTAATCATGAACAACACTTCTAATAGTAAAAGAAGTATTTAACAAATTAAAGACTGAATAACTTATATTACATAATATTATAAACATCCTACGTGTTAAATAACTAATAAGTATGTAATATAATATACAGCATTACATACCATCTATCCTCTCTTTTCTTTCAGGTCTACAAAGATGTCACAAGGAACTTTGAACCCACAAAAAGTAAAAGAGTGGTGTTATAAACTTGTAAACTGACCTTTTCTCATGCAATATTCAGCTTAAAAGACAAATAATGCTCTCTAAATGTGGAAATTGACCAATAGGTACATTCAAAGTATAATATAGCCAATCTTGGGGAAGGTTTTCTTTTTTAGTAAGAGGAAAGGTAAATGGCAGAAGCTACTGCACTATTTTAGTGCAAAAATGAATATAGTTACATTTTCCAAAGCATTTTTCTATTGTTCTAAAGTGACTATAACAATTTGCCCAGTGATATTTAAATGCCTTCTTGTTTTAGAAGAGGTCTACAGAACTTTTGCATAAAAGTTTTGTGCTTGTTGCACATAAGGAAATTGCATACCTAGCAAATATTTCTTTGTAATTTCTTCCAGCTTGGTTAGTCTCCCAAGTTAAGGCATACAAGCTCAAATTATTGTTCCAATTTATAGCTGTATGGAGAAGAAGGTGTTCTTTTCAACTTGTTACGTAATTTTAGTGTTCACAAATAGATTAAATTGTTTACATCATTTTATGAAGAAAGTATGTGTATGCTATATATTTCAGTATTCCTGAAACTCATCCTCATAAGCAGGGTGTAGCCTATCCTGTTTAATCTGCTCTCTTTTAGTTTTTATTCTGCTGTGGTTCTAATCTGAATTCAGGTATTTAAATGATGGTTATGTCCCAACTTTCCAGGGACCAAATGGCTGATCTCAAGGCTTCCGTGCATTTCTTTAGGACAGTTCCTCATGCTTTATTGTGACTCCCATGTAGAGGAGTGCCAATGATACAGGGTGTGCATGCATTATTATCATCTGACATAACTCCAAATGCCTTGGGAATGGGCAGCTTACCAGCTATCCAGACCTTAAATCCTAAATCAATTTCAATTATGAGCTTACCATGACATATTTTATCCATTTCTGTGGTCTTCATATCAGCATGTCTAGCTAAGGATGGGCAGTTGCAGTGCTACATGAGAGATTTGTATAAAGCAGTGAGGCTAGAACTAAGATTGCCTAGACTTTTTTGCCATAAGGGTAGGCAATGTGACTGAGTAGTTACAAAGTTAGACCAAGAAGAAGGCTTTGGGTTTGTCATGGCATGAATCATTTGTTCCTCATTATTTAATTTGTCAAGCACTCTTATGTTTCTCTAGATGTATTATAAGATTGATTAATCATTTATGCATTTTATGTAATTTATGAAATGATGATGTATGATTTTAAGATTTTCATAGTTCCTTGTAATATTTGTATGCTGTTCGTGATCATAAAGAGATGATGGCTAAGTACAATGAGGAACATGTAGCTTCTGGAGTATGTAACAAACTGGTGATTTTTACATTTGTAGCATTGTCTTGAAGTCTATCATATCAAACTTCACCCATTTTTGTGTTATTTCACTCATAGCATCTCTTGAAAGAAATGTGTTACTAGATAGCTGTGAAATGCAGTTTTCATTCTATTGACACTACCTAACTTGAAACTGGTATGAGCATTTTCAGGAACCATTGTTCTTATAATCAAATGTCGGCTCACGACGTTTCTTTGTAAATAACAAGATAGTTTACTAGGTTTGAGGAGATGCACCTTACTGTGTGCACTCCAGTTTGTTCCATAACGGCAAACTGGCAATGCCACATCAGATTAATATCAGCGATGGTTAACATCGTATTTTGTGTACTAGAAAGAAGTATGTTTTAATTTACTGTAACAACCAGCAGTAAAATGGCAGTCATTAAAATATATTTAAACCTGATGTTAGATATTATTTTATGCCAACCAACTTAATTCAATTGAATTTTTCAGTCCTAATTCTACCTCTCAAACATTGTCCACCCATGGCTTGTGTGTTTAAAGAACCAGCGATAAGTTGGTTAGCATAAAATAACATTTACCATCTAAAGGTTATTTAAACCCGGGACATAAAGTACTTACAATTGTAAGTCGCCCTTGGGGTACTTATCTCAGATATGAGAATCCCTAGTGGTCTACTGGGAAAATATGAATCAGTTGGGGAATTTAATGTCATACTGGCAAGTTGCCATGATAGCTTATGGTTAGAGCAGCCACGGATGAAACGGACTATCCATGGTTCAAATCCTGGTTATGGCATTGAATATTTCAATCCTGATTCTACCTCTCAAACTTTGTGTTAGATGTTCCTGGGCCAACTGAACCAGGTTTTTCACTGTACATAACAGTATATGTTAAGCAGCAGCTGTATTTATTCAGCATTTTCAAGTAGAACAAAGAAAATGTAATCGTCAGGTGCTCATGTTTGCTTAAATACCAACATGTTATTAATAAATGTTAAGTTAATGTGTAATAGTTCTCTTTTTATGTATCTTTTGTATGTACTAGTTCTGAAATGCTTCCTTCTGCAATTAATTGTGTTCACACTGTACTGTGTAAATGAAGTACTAATAATTTCATCAATTTTGCAATGTACACTTGTTTATAAAACACACAAAATTGAAGAGCTATAACAAAGCTTAACAAATACTATGTTTATAAATTTGTAATGTTAAGACGTCATAGATGTTCCATAAAAATCACAGTCAAGGAGATATATCATGACGAGCTAGGACAAATATCCTTTTGCTTGCAATTTTTGCATACTACAAGTATGTCCTGATAGTATGGAAAGGGTTACAGGGTTAGGGGATGACACATCACAGTTTACAACAATTCTAATTTAAGTAAGGGACATTACAGATATATGTGTATTGCCAAAACTATAAATATAAATATGTTGTATTATCTTCCCATTTGTCTGTTTGTTTGTCAAATATATTGCAATGTACAATATATTTTCTAAACATTTCAAACATGAAACTTCTTCTCCTGTCATCTAAATAATGTTTATACATAGAGAAAATTCTCTCACCATCACATGATGTAACAGGAGCATGCAGAAAAGACTATATCGTATTCACATGTAGGAGGTGGTTTGTGAGTTTCTAACAAACCATTTCTAATTTTAACCATTACAGATTAACCACGTTTCTTCTGCAAAATTGCTTTGATTTTCTGCTGATCTTGTGTAACTGGCCCAGGAGCTGTACTAATTGTTTTATGCAGTTCTTCTACTATGGCTTTTTTTCAGTGTTGTTTTAACAATTTTCGCTTCTCTTTACAATTTCATATTTCTGAGTGACACAACCTACATTGTATGTTCTCTCCATTTAACTTATTTGTACCAATTCTCCCAATAACGTTTTCCATGTGGCAGCATGTAATGATTCTAACATACAAACTTTGTATAACACAGAACAGATGGCCCTAATGACCTAGTTGTCGACGGGCCCTTAAACACAACTCACACTCACTCACAGAACAGACGGTAAACACAGAGCACATAGTGATCAACTCTTTACTGTTAGTACTGCAGTCAAACTACTGACTGTTAACTGTACACCCCTGGATCATGTGTTCAATATGACACCACATATAGCAGGTACAGTAGTAATTGTGTGGGTTCCTTCTTCAAAGGATATTTGTCCTCGCTTTAATAATGACCCAAATAAAGAGAGATTGCATAAAACATGAAAAGCAGTAACAATTCTGAAACACATTCAAGCTGCAGCCTAAGCTTTTTTATCTCTTCTCAGGTTAAAAACACAATTTTAACTAGTCATGACTAGAGCTAGGATTTATATGCACTATGAAATATGAACACATGCATGCATCCATGCACTAAAAATCTGGTAGGTATATGCTTTACTATAACAACCAGCAGTAAAATGGCAGTCATTAAAATAAATTTAAACGAGGTGTTACATATTATTTTATGCCAACCAACGTAATTCAGTTATTCAGTTGAAAAAATAAAAGTCATTATTTCAACTTTCTCACATTTATTAACCTTATTGAAGTAATCAAATGGTAACTTTATTATTTTTAAACACAGTCATTAACAAAATTAATATTTATTGCTCTCTTTCTTTCTCACACACGCAATCTATTTTAGCATTAGTTTTTATTGTAATAAACAATTAAATCTTTTTCAGTTTCTTGGAAGAAACAATTTTCTTTTGTCACTTAAAATGTTTTTATATGAAGAGAAATATTTCTACTTCACACAAAGTCACTAGGCAGTACTGAAAAGAGGCTATGTCACTTACAGAATGAACATAAGTGGATTTTCAGATTCTCCTTGTAGCACCTTATTCACATCCCAAAGGAACATTAAACCTGGATTCCTTGCTTCAATTTTGTGAACACACTTTTCTTGTTTCATCCGGTATGTCTCTGGCAATAGCTGTCATATACCTGCAGGGCAGAAGATAAACGCATCCCTTTTTTTTCCAAACATGTGATTGCAGCTGGAAGTTTACTAAAATAGATCTTAAACACCAATTTACTCTGGAGACTTTTCTCGTTGCAAGTACTAATTGCAGTAGGGATACTCAGTGAAGAGCATGTGCTAAACAAGTCATATGAAATGCCTCAAGATAAAATACTTGCAACGATTTAGCATGTGTGCTGCTACATCTGTAATTATTGTCAAGAGTCTTTCATTTTCTTTAGCAGACACAAAACATGCCTGCATCACAACCAATCCTAGCAATCGTCGAATGTTTTGTATCTTCCAGTACCCTGAGCACAATGACATGGTGTGTTTCTGGTTCAGATCCATCATTTTTCCCACAACATTGGGAATACATAAATCTCCTACATGAGTCAGTTGTTTCTTCTACGTACAGATAACCACAAGTTTCTTATTCTTCTCCTCCTCTCCCTTACGTCCTTCCAAGTGTCGGATTTCCTCAGGCAGTCATGATCAATTTCTAATATTTTGTCCTATCCCTAGCTATTTGTTCAGCTTCCCTCAGAGACTTTCCTTTCTTATTCACTATTTTCTTCACCTAATCGCTCCATTCTATTCTTGGTTACCTCTCTCTCTTCTTCCTTCCCCTCTGGCCTCCCATACCTGCTCTTATCCATCCTACCATCTTAAAACATTTGTCTCTTTCTTTTTATTACTGGTTCTTGATCAAGGATATTCCTTATTTGACTGATTCTTATTCTCTTCCTTCTGATTTTCCCTATACATTTCCGTAAATATTTCATTTCTGTACTTGTAATTCTACTTTTGTGTTTCGACAATATTGTCCAGCTTTTTGAGCCATAAAAAAGGGTTGGGAGATAAACTGTAACCACAGGTTTGAATGCCAATATTGTCTTTTATTTCTTCTTTTACCTGGAAAGAATTATTTTATTGACAATTAATAAGGATCAGGGGTATAACTTGGAGTCTTACTTTTGGGGGGAACAATTTTAAAAAATTTACGAAAAATATGTTTCTTAATGATATATGAAAGTAAATCAAACTCTGTGGTACTACAGGCCATATATAATTTTATGTTTCCATTTTAAAATACATTTAAAAGTTTTAAATTATTGGCTAGTTTTTATAAAGAAGCTCAACACCCCCCCCCCCCCCCCTTTCCCTCTGGGTGTAGTGGACAGAAACTAATTTCATTAAATAGATTTTTACACTTACGTCTTCATAAACTGTGCCAAGGTAGCTTTTTCCTTATTGTTGATTCATTGGGAACTTTTCATTCAGAATATTTCCAGGAACGTTTGAAATTAGTCATTTAACTTATTCAAAGAAATGTTGGCTGAAACTAATGCTTTGCAGATATCTTTTGAAAAAGTATCATTGCCATCATTTCCACTTCTGCTTGCAGAAAATGTTGCTGATAAGGTGGTTTGGAACTTTGAGATATTTTTACTAACAGCATTTCTATGAGCAGCTGTTTGTAAATGTATAGTCTGGAATTTTTTGTCAGGGGCACCTATAACAATGTTGCCTAATAATAATTTGAGTTTAGTTAAGTAAAAACAACAATCTAACTCAAAAATTGCATTGATTTTTAAAATATTCTGAAAATACAAAAATAAAACATGTTTTAGAAAATGCCCTTTTTTAATTCTAGGAAATGTTACGATTGTGGCAGATGGCTTCTTTTGTAACATAATACAAGCTATATGGAGTTTTATGATGCTGAACTTTAAAGATTTGCAGCTTGATTGTTGAATGCTATTTAGTTTATGTAAAGCTGTTGAGTGGCATATATTTATACTATGTCAGAAACCACTTATTGCTGATAATTGCATTTTACTCATTTTCAGCACCCTTTTGTGGATTTAGAAACGTGATAGATAAGAGTCCTTCAACATAAACAGAGCAATAAAAGAAAAATTTGCTCGGGTGTTTCTTTTCATAATGTATTGTGGTGAAATACAGAGACCCAAAAACATATGAACCGCTGCATGGTGTTTTTCCACTGTGCAAGCGGAAACACAATAACACAGCCGTTGTACACAAGGTAATGCGTTTGACTTGTTTTTCTCTGCAGTATTGAGCTGACGTACTATCACGTGGTTGAGTTATTACCAGTGTGCTTTATTATTTTGTCCTGTACTTAGTCACAAAGTGCATTATGGCTCATCTACTGCACAGTGTGCATTTATTTATGATTTGTATGTGTTAATTCAGTTATTCGTCCGATATGACATAATGTTGGAGGACATTAATTCAAAAAAAAAAGAAGTTAATTCAGTCAGCTTGCCAAGTGAAAGTGCAATTTGCAGAAAGATTTCCAGGTGATCTGTGATTTCTACCTTAAAGCATAAAGTGTACAAGAGAGACCCACACAATCCAGAAGAATTAAAACAAAATATCCACCAGGAAATTGCCAGCATTTCTCAACGTGAACTATGGCGAGTGATGGATAGTTTCTTAAAGAGGTGCCAAAACTATGGACAATGATGGTGGACAGTTTCAGCATCTCCTTTAATAACATTGGTAAGCAAAGCTTTTTAAAATGCTGTATGGTTTCATCTGCACTGTTCTATGACAGCGGCAGTCGGCAACAAGCCCCAAGGATGCATACAGGCAACATACAAAGTAACCGGTTTGGAGTCTCTTGAATCACCTGTTATTTTTGTATTTGAAAAATCTCTGCTGAAAAAGTAAACTATATGCATTAATATGAACAAATTAGTTAAATATGCTTTAATCTTTTATATATGCATTTACATACATTATAAAACTGTAATAAATTGATTACAACATGGGATATGTTTATTCCTTACATGCTTGTTTAACTATCAAGAAATGAAATATGCAAAAAAATCCTAGCTCTAGTTTGACATACTGAGATTTCCTAGTACATGTTCAACAAATACTGCTCAAGTATATTGTTTTGTTCTATTAACCCATTTTACACAAGTGTCACTATTAGATTTGTATTGCTTTGTAGTAGTGCTTAAGGTCTTCTATGCCATTTGTAATACTGTTAATAGCCAGTAATAATATTACATTCCAAAGTTTTCTAAATTGCTCAGAGGCATAAATGTTACTGGTGTTAATAGATGCATGTTTTCTTTAAAAAAAAATTGTTGCTGTATAATAAGAGTATTGCTCTGGGAAGCAGCTCATTAATATTATGGAAGTGATTTTGCAGTACATGTTACCATTCATCTGGACTGGTGATCTGTTCTCAGAAGCTTGCATGATGCTGCCTACTAAATGCTAGCAAGCACAGAAAGTAGCAATATACAGAAGCCAGTGTTACTTTCAACAGCTACCAGAACAACATGCTTAACTTGCTTTTTATGCAATAATCTCACTTGTTTTGTGTGTAGTGCAGAAGTGTAACGCTGGCACCCACTTTAAAGGATGAAAATCCATCGAACCATATTAATCATAATAATTGAACATATGAAACAAGCCTTAGATTCACATTCATCTGCAGAAAAGGACATTGTAATGAATAGTAGACCCCCTCACCCCAACTAGCTTAGCAAGTCCAATTGTAAGGGCATCTGTTGGTCATAATTGTATTTTAATGTTTCCTGGTATTCAGACTATCCTATGCACTGTGGGTGTGCAAAACTAGTAAGTTTTTCTGTTGGCCATATCTACTGTTATGAATTGGGGGGGGGGGGGGAATATAGTGGTGCCAGAAACATGGACATTCTCAGAATCCTTCATAGTGGTCATGTAAATTCAAAGAAATCACAATTCAGTGAGCAATGGATCTCTTGAAGTGCATCACAAACACACAAACAAGACACATGCTATCGTGCCTAATCCTGCTTTTTTTCTTTTGCATGAAATAATTACAGCTGCTTGAAGAAAGGATGAAAAACTGCATCAGTGTCTGGAGACTTGTACAGTTTTCCAGGGACATTCAATAATACTCAAAAGTATATTGTACATTTCTATAGATACATATACACTCAGATTTTAGGAAGGGAGATTTCTAGGAGGGGTGGGGAGAATGTTTGTAGAGCTGAATTAAATATTTATATTGAAAACATTAATCACTGCAAGGATAGTCATTGTCATCATTGTTGATGTCATGAACTCTATCCTCCACAGCATATTGTCCCCTCCATTGAGGAAATTCAAAATTTTGCACATCCAGAAACTTCCTTCAGCTAGCAGTAGAGAAACTGAGACCCATTCACAGATTCCTGTACTTCCAGGCGCTTGATTTTACCACTTAGAATGACTTGGTACTTTTCCTTGGCCATCCATCTCATATAACATTTTATAGTGCAGCTTTAAATAATCAGTTGACACATTGAATGGTTAGAGAATTGACGTATGTGCTCCAGGAATGATACCCAATTCAGTTCTTCCATCATTTAAATCTCCTGTACATTGGCTACAGTATGACCACGTAGATATCGGAACAAGCATGTTCTGAGAGTTGATTAGTGCTTCTGTGAGACATTACCAAACTTGCATCATTTGGTCAACTGCAAGCTCATTGCCCATCCACCGTATGGGATAACCTTGTATGATGAAGCTATTAACATTCACATTAGGAATGTTTTTTGGTTTGAAGATATATGGTGGTAAGCTTTCTTCCATCAGTGCATCTTTGTGTTTCACAATTGCCAGTTTTAATTGCCGTGCTGGATTCACCCATTTTATTTATTGAGTAGGCTTGTTGAATTTTAAGGTACATAGGCATTTAGTCTGTCACCAGTTTGTGACAGTAAATATTGGGGAATTATTCACGTATATAGGGTAATAATTTCTGAAATTAAGAGAGGGTGAAAGGCTCTGGTTGTGTTATCATTATGGATAAAATCTGCAATACTTCAACAATGTAAGCTTCCATTAGTTTTGAAATTCAACAATTTGGAGACATCAGTAAAGAAGGATATCTTGCACCTGTTTTTTTAGATAGTGGCTGTTAAATGGCAACAAAAAAATTGCCATACATTGCTGTGCTGTACAAGGCTGAATCTAAGGCATCTCCAAAGATCACATTTGAGGTTCTGGTGAAAATTATCTTTCAGTGGGAAAACATGCACTGGTACACATCAAAAGTGATGCAATTGTATGATCTAATCCTGACAGTTTCCACAACAAGTGCATCAGCAAACTGATGGGTTTTGGCTGTGGTGGATACACATTTGCCCAAGGGTATTGAATCAGCTTGTTGTGTAAGCAACCTCTGGATTAGTGAAGTTAAACATGTTTTAATAGCACAATGATAGTAGGTGTAGTTATAATGAACTGGTAAGAACTTTCAAAACATAAGTCACCTCACTGAGAGTGATGTGTGACATATCAATGATAGTCTCTGGCCAGTAAGGGGAATAAAGGAATAATTAAAGTCACTAAAGTTAGTGGATAGATATACTGTGAAAATTTCAGATTGTTTTATTTTCTCTCTTTCTTGTGTACTAAATGAAAAGGTTAATACTCGTTTAGATGTTATATAATTGTGCACTCTATACTGTTTTCACTTAATAAACATTGTTTGCTGTGTAATCTGTTAAATAGCATTTGTTGAGTGATGTTAAAAATTATCCATATGAATAGACGGTATATTTGTGTACATTGTGTGAGTATTATGTGAAATGCAAATTAACAGGTAATACAGATTTGAGCTTCAGCATAAGTGCAAGGGATTTCTTCAATTTTATTTTACAGAATGTTTTGACTTCATCACATGGAGGTGATTGTAATGCATAGAAGGATAATCAGTATTATACTGTAAGCTGAGTAAAGCATACACATTACTTAATATAAGGGCCGAAGGATGGTTTACAATGTATTTGATGAAAGAGTGCAGATCCAAGGCAAAGCCATTTGTGTGCATTTAGTGAAGTCTGCTCTCTAACATATTCAGTAAGTTGACATAATTCTTAATGTTTTTGCACACATATGCTTTGTCTGGTATTTGCAGTCATTCATCAGATAAGTAATAGCTTGTAACTGTATTTTGAAGAACAGTATTAAATACTTTTGCTTTGCCAAGCAGTGTGTATCATTATAACCTATTAAGCAAAATATCACTAGTTTTCCAAGCTCAGGGCTTCATTGTTATTTTACTGCAAAACTTCTCAAAAGTCGGGAGTGCTTAGACCACCAGTATTTTAAAATCCTTGAGACTGAACATATATGTATATTTCAGAGATTATCAGATTTACCAAATGCACCCAAATGACCTTAGCTGTCAACAGGCTCTCAAACCCCACTCACTCACTCACTACTCACTCACCATTCACTCACTCACTCACTCACTCACTCACTCACTCACTCAGTCACTCACTCACTCACTCACTCACTCACTCGATCAAATGCACTTGTGACTGTGAAAATAAGTTTGTTTGTAGGTGCTTACTTAATATGGCATTTTCAATATTGCCTTTACATATGAATGGCAAGTAGTGTTGTAGAAATAACACTTACTGAAACCAACGAGAGATGACTGAACTCTATATGCAAATGTCACAAAGCTTAAACACTGGCAAAATTTATTTCAAATGAGTAAAGCCATAGCACATAATGTCAGTTAGGGACATATTTTGCATGCAATGTTTCAGATGAGGACCTTGCAAGAAAGGAACATAATAAAAACATATCTGAGAACTAATGAGGAGACAAAATAGAATGAAGATTGACCAGAAAGCCTGTAAGTGATGAGTAGGCTGAGGATTTCTTAAGCACTAATGCCCAAATGAACGGAAATCAGGTTGCTCTGCAACTGGACTCTAGGCAGTGTCATCGGAACTTCCACCCCTACACCCACCCCCTGTACAGTCTATGCGCACATACATTGCACCTTGTCCTGCTGTCTTCAAGTGCCAATTCTGTATCGCTTTCTCTGGCCACAGTAACAGGTACGTGTTCATATGCAGAAGTACAATATGCCTAAAGCACGCAAAGACAAAATACAAGAATATATTAAAGAATTTGATTCACTATATTTTAATATTAATGGTGATATAATATAATGCAAACTGCGTCATTCAGAAATAGGAGGGAAGAAATACTTTAACAATGTACAACATTGTTGTAGCAAATGACATTGCCAATAGGTGCATTTGGTGGGTTCAAATGAACCGGCTGAAATTATGCCCTCTACCTCATATCCAAGCACACAATCTGACATTTCTGCAGAGTTATGCCACATGATGATATGGGCTAATACCCCATTTAACAAGTTAATACAATCCATATTTTAAGTTTAGTGGAAAACCACACAAAAAGAGCCGTACCAAATGCAGCAACACTACGGAAGGGGTACTTAAAAGATGCATATGGAAAGGTATTTGATTATGTAAGAGGTTCTGTGGCTGATAATCCAATTTGCAATGTAAAGCATAATTTTTCACTATATTAGGAATGTCTTCCGCAAATCGTAAGAGACTCACCTTCAGTAACTTCAAGATGTGCATGGTGATTCACTCCAACAGTTGCAACTAACAATAGAAATGTACACCTTATGGAACATTGTACCACTAAAGATACGAGCTATAAGGTTGAAAATGCACAGCATGCATATTAAAATGTATAAATGCATTGTATATTAAAACGATAATTGTGTTCATGTTGTACCAAAGTTGTATTCTAAATATAGTAAAAATACAATGAATATTGCATACAGTAGGTCTGTGTAGTATACTTTGCACCGTGTATGTTGCATACAGTAATAGGAAATATGTAAACATAGGCAGTATATGCTCTACAGTCGATAGCATTGTCATGCTGTAGTTGTTTATTCACCCGATTATACGCTTGTAGTAGTCATGTGATAGCGCTCCCTTCCATCTCTGTTACTCACAGCCACGACTGTTTACATTTTGTATGACAGATCTAATGCTTTATGTGTAGACATCCTGAAGCAAACTGCTTGTAAAATCCACAGCCTGATAATGAGACTTGCTGCTTCGTATTCCTCAACTGTGATTTAACATTGACTACAACCAAGAATTTAATTTTCTTTCACTCTTATATACATACTTGCCAAGTGTATGGCTTGCCAATAAAATACGAGGGCCATACTGAAAGTAGTGAGCAACAATTTTTTAAAAAATCTAACCAGTTTTTATATAAACCAAGCACATCATTGTAATCCACAGACTTTTCTCTCACTCTTCAACACAGTCTCCATTTGGAAAGGATGAAATGAGACTGAAAAATTCATTGCTATAACTGGAATTTTAACCACAGTTCTTCCAGTCTCTGTCCGGCCGCTCTAACCATTGAGCTACCATGGCCAATGTGCAGACACATTAAATTCTCCAATTTGCACTTTTCCCGGTAAACCACACAAGGAGATCTCCAACTGATATGAGATAACATACCTTAATGACAACTTATCATATTGTAAGTACTTAAGTCCCGGGCTTCTGGGTTAACCAACTATAAGGTCAATCATACCTTACCTCAGCAGCCTTAAGCTTGGTCATGGCTTGACTGGTAGCCGTACAGCTGAGATCTGCTTATTTGTCTAGCATGGTACCCCATTCCTATTACCTATTTCTAATTTGCTATCCCACTAGCTGGCACATCTTAAATTGACGGGCAGTTAAGTTAAGGAGCAATGAGTGAAGTCAGAACTTGGACAGATGAGCGTCCGAGAAGCCAGGTGAGTCAGGGCTAATGCAGTGCAGGAAACAAAACTCCACCCATTCATAGCAACTAGACACAAAAGCTTGCGGTAATATTTTTAAACTTACTTTATTGCACTGATGAAGCTGCATTATGTGGCGGTGCACTGGGTTGTTCGGACGGACAGTGAGGAGTAGGTTGGTTGGCCTACCTGTGCTGGAGCCTTACCGGGAAGGGGTATTACCTACTGTGTGGCTGTGACACATAGCGTTCTGGCGGATACATGTTGAAGTTGGTGACTCACGCTCCGACATTATGGTTAGTTCTTTACTCGTATTATCGTGGAACGGAAACAAAGGATCCATTGATATGCTGCTAGTGTTTGGAGAGTGACAACGTAATGGCAGACAAGCAGGAGTACTTTATAGTCCAAGGTTTCCATTTAGACGACTGAATTATCTTTATTTTTTTAATCATTTGAAACACTGACTGCGAAATGATGCTGGCTGGATGGGTCTAATTGGCTATTATGCGTGCGAGAAATACTCTGTGGTTTTAAATATCGTAAAAAGAGCTGTTACTGCAAGTCCTCATAACAGCTGCAGAGCTGTTGCGCTTCAGCAGATCGGATCTTGTTTTGATCATCTTTGAGTTTGCAGAACATCACAATAGAAGCCCCTGCAGCTACCGGAAAATAGACGATTCTAACTGCTGGTCAATATCTATCCAGGAAGTTCCTTCTTGGTTACTGCGGCTCTGGTAAAGGTGAGGCGCTGTTAGTTCCTTCATATGAAGATGAAGCTGGGGAGGTTAGAACCTACTTTTTCTGTCTACCCATTTCACTGCACTGTGTTTAGATACACATTTCATAATAAAAGTGATTAGTTGTATAGGGCGGGACAAACTAAACATATTGTATATTAAAATGAAAGATTTTGCTTGTAGAACTACTTCTCATATTTATTTCGAACAATACCTTACGCCAAGGTTGACAAAAAAGCGAATGGCGACGGTATTAGAACTTCCAGTGCTGATCTGTTCTGGCTGACTATCCATTTGTGTCTTTATGTACCTACTCGGTGATGTTATTCATACTATATTTTTAATGACTTGAAGCTTTCCCGGCGTTGATTATTGATGATAGTTTCTCGGGCTAACAGCCAGGTCAGATTAGGGTAGTTACCCTACTATATTTTTGTTAATCCTGCAAATGGATTACGTCAGTTTTCAGCAATTCTGGCAGCCTTATCGGAAAACGGAAATCACACCACTAATAAGTGTATAAAGTGCATATAAACCTGCAGGTTTCAATGTGTAAATACTGATATTCAAAATAGTATTCATGCTTCAAAATTTTAAATAACAGCCAAACAGTTGATCAAAATCATAAAGGCCGATTATTCAGAGAACAGACGTGGAGCACATACATATGTATCTTGAGAGAAAGAAAGCTTGCCTACCTACCTGAATTTGTAGATGATAGCCAAGAAACCAGCATGTAACCGTTGTCAGTGGTGAAGGGGTCTCATTTTTGCCACAGTTTTTTTTTCTCAAAGTAATTAGTACAAAAAGTGGTGATGCAAATGAGTACTTTCACCATTCATGCTTACAAAGGCTTATAAATGCATGCGCGGGCGGATTAAAAATAACACTAAATGAAAATGATGAAAATATACAAGTGAAGAGGAAGTGTTAGATAACTTGACAAGATTTGGCTGAAGAATCTTGGCAATGTTCGTTTAACACATACCTTGTTGCGCAATTATTTTCGTTCATGAAGGCTAATGTATCTGCCCTAAGGTCAAGATTAACAAACGAGCACTTGTCATCAATTGTCAGAATTGCATCTGCTCAAAGACACAGGCTAAACATCGACAAGGTTGCTGCACTTAGGACAAACAGTTCTGGGAAAATTTCCATACGTACGTTTTCTGTCCTTTCTGCGGTTTCCTTGTTTATCTGCTGGTTTAAAAATAGAGTGAAAGAAACTGGAGAAGCCATTTTAGCTGTCTGGTTGTACTAGTCGTGCCTAATTTGTCTTGAATTACCATCTCAGAGATATTGAGGAAGTGTAATGCTAATACGTAGCACACTTCTAAGATGTGTTCTAACAACAAAGTTTAGTTTTGATAGAGTAAACATTCTATCAACTCTGACTCCTGTAATTGCCATTACCAGGTTAAGAACACATTTACTATTGGTTCTTTGTGTTGTAGCTAGGATTTGGGTTGGAAAATTAAAACTAGTGGTACTCCACTATTTAAATTTTTCCAGGCTGACTTTGAAGGAATGTCCTGCAGTCACTTTTCTTTTACGACAGGAGATTCCTTTTTCTGATCGAATCCCAGTTGAGAGCAGGAATGTGACATAATATGGCGTTGGATCAAATTCAGAGTGAGCTCAGTGAGTTGACAAAAACTTTTGGGAAGTTTTCTTTGGACACTGATGCTGTAGATAGTTTCCTAAGAATACCTAAATGTAATTTATTATATGGACTAATTCACAGCAAGCGCTTATCTGTAATTACAGCAATTCCAGATTATGATAAATTTTAAAACTTGTTTTAAGTTGCACCCCTACATCTCTGCCTACTATTGCTGACATCGTAACATAACAAATATGTGAGGCATTATTTTAAATATTCTTAGACATAATTTCCGCTTACTTGGTTTGCCCAAGCGGTGGACAATAAATGTTCATTCAGGTGGGTAAAATTAACTCATTTTTCTTTCGATTTTCTTACATACACCGTGGGGCAAAATCAAATCTTTCTTCAATATTAACTCACTTCGGACAATTCAGTGAGTACCGACCCAACTAAAGCCTTGTTGATCACTAAATCAATAATGTGTGCAATGTATGAACTAGTGCTATATTCCCAACAGAAGTCAAACAATTATTAAATTCCACATGGTTGTTTGTGACATGACAGTGACAATCTCATTGTTACAATGTTTAGTAATAGCGGTGTATTACAATTGTATTATAACGACAGCTACGAGTCACATTAAAATGTACAATATCAGTATTCTTTGAATTCTTCTTTCTATTTTCTTTGTGAAAATATGAGAAGTTATGATAACGTCTAGGATGAATGTATGTCCTACTTAATACATACTGAGCTCAACAAGACATCACATTTAACAGTGGTTGTGTAATTTCGTTGATAGTCATTTTTTTTTCATTGCTTTTTGCTGAGGTAAGCCGGAAAGTAAAATTTACCTCAAAGATATTCAATTTTGTTTGTTTGCTTTTATTGGTGCTGTGTATTTTGGCCATGGTAATGCCTGTGAAAGTGATGGGCTATTTTTAAAGCGTGTTACACAAAGGTAACAATTAAATTTTATACTGTATTGTTTCATTCATTTTACATGCAAACCTTTCTGTTCTTCAATTAAATCAATATTAAGGGTATTAGGTCAACCAGTATATAGTCACCCGCAGGCATAATGTGGATAAACCATGGTAATTTCATTTATATTCCACAACATTTTGTACCTAACCGAGTCTGTAGCCCACATTCGGGAGGTCGCGGGTTCGATCCCCGTGGCCACGCACTCTGATTTGGGTTTTTCCGTGGTTTCCCCATGTCACATAGGCGAATGCTGGGGTACATTGTTTCATATCACAGTTTCCTGTCCATCACTTCCATCACTTCGGGATGAAGAGATCTCACTACTTGTTAGGGACTTCCGCGCGTCTCTGTGGGCTGTCTACTTGCGACTCTGTGTGGCACCTTCGGTTCCCTCATTTCATCCCTGCCTCCTGGGGAGTGGTAGCCACAATAGATCTCTGTAGGCCAAAGTGAGCGAGGTGTCCCCTCTGTGCCTGTACCCTTTACCCTTTTGTATTTCCAGATGATGATGATGATGATGATTATTATTATTATTATTATTATTATTATTGTTGTTGTTGTTGTTGTTGTTATTGTAGACTTTGCCCATCTTTAACCCCCAGTCGTGCATTGTGTTGCAGTGGCCGGTTGGTTATATGTATGTTGCGTTTCATTTACGAAAGCACTTTCAAATCTTCTGCATTTATCATCTGTTCATTAGTGACTTCTTTGGTACTGCTTACGTGAGGTCTATCGATATTGGGCGACAAAGTCGAAGTGCATAACGTTAAAAGATCCTCCAAGTAATCGTCGTGTAATCTATTGCGATACAGACTTTTGGTATAGTTCAATTTGGAGGAACTGTGCTCGCAAATATATATATAGCTATACTCACTCTTATACACACTATTCCTGCAATGTTTATTTCTCTATCTACTTCATTTTAATCGACATAAGCATTTTCAGAAATTATCATATTTTTAAGTTTCTTGTAGATGCAAGCTGAATATGAGAATACAGTAGACTGTAAGTGACATTGAAATGTTTTAAGAGCTGGTTGCTGTGTGATGCCTTTAAAATTCCGTTCTCTTTGCAAGGCCAAGGAATACAATACGAATAACATATTCCTATTTGAAAAAAGTATAAGTAGTGGCAAATTCCAAAAATAAGAAAGAATATCTCTAAATGGTTCATTCAAAATAAAAAAAAGTATTTGACACAAATTGTGTGTTTTAAAGAGATCCACATGTTTTATTTACCAAGCTTTTGTCCGTCTCTTAATGTTTACCATTTATGCAAAAATCATCCAGAATGAAGAGGTCGTCTGAGGACATTCCCAGAAAATTCAAGGTATGACTTAGAAACTGCCATGGAATCGCCTGTTGGGTCCGTCACTGGATACTGACTGTTTGTCCCTCCGACTGGAGGAGTGGAGTGGGTTATAATTGCTCATTACGTAAGGTTCTCCAAAGGGAGAAGGTTGGACATCCATGCTCTTGCATTTTACTAAATTGGCTGTCCTCCCCACCTATAGGCCTGCACAACCCACTGGGGGGGGGGGGGAGGGGGGACACTAACAACACTGAAATAACCAACCAGATGAAGGGTGAAGTGAAAAGGAGGAACATGAAATTCGAAGGATCTAATTAACCTCGGCATTCACCTAGCGACCCGGGCAACCCATGAAACAACCTTCGTGGGTCAGGAAGGTCCGCCAAGGGAATCGAACCCACTACATCCCGAATGTGGGTCAGACGCACA
The DNA here is from genome assembly GCA_030765045.1 of Tenodera sinensis. Classification (NCBI taxonomy): domain Eukaryota; kingdom Metazoa; phylum Arthropoda; class Insecta; order Mantodea; family Mantidae; genus Tenodera; species Tenodera sinensis. Next base: position 18,253,307 of record CM060962.1, on the reverse strand, counting down.
CTACCACCACCTCCGCCACCAATCGTCCGATATGACATTACGTTGGAGGACGTTAATTAAAAAAAGAAAAGAAAAAAGGGGAAAAAAAGAAACCTACGCCACCTCGCTTGATTGTTTTTTTCAGATACTCTTTTAATAACTTTCTCTATAGCATTTTTACTATATCCACTACGTATAGTAAGTATAGGAAGTATTGTATCCCACCCAAAAGTTTGATGTCGAGATTTCACCGGAAATACATGTTTTGAGGCCCCCTGGATCCAAAATAAGCCGTTCTAGAAAAGGGTCTGTGTGTGTGTCTGTATGTGTGTGTGTGTGTTGTTGTTGTTGTTGTTGTTGTAGTGTTTAACGCCCGCTTTTACTACTACGGCACCGCAGGCGGTGACACTGATGATACATGAAGATGGAGCACCGGTGGAATGAGATGGCGGGGGAAACCGGAGTACCCGGAGAAAACCCGCCCTGACGCCACTTCGTCCACCACGAATACCACATGCGGGTCCCTGGGATCGAACCCGGGCCGGCTAGGTGGTAGGCGAGCGCGCTAACCGCTCGGCCACGGCGCCGCCGTGTGTGTGTGTGTGTGTGTGTCTGTGTCTGTGTCTGTCAGACTTCGGACAGCATGACTCAAAAATCCAACAAAATCAGTTTTAGAAAAAGGTCCGTGTATGTGTGTCTGTCAGCCTGTGGAAGGCATAACTCAATTATTTTTTAAGGATGCGACACGAAAATTTTGAAGAAAAGGTCCCACCCTAAACTACCATTTATATGGAAAAATTTTCGAAAATGTTGATTTTTACGAAAATCACTTTAACGATTTTGATTAAAATGCTATATATTTAAGATATTTTTATGACAAATGAAATGTGCATTTTGAATTTTGTGGCTATAGCCCATGTAGTCCTGTTTACTCTGGATGACTTTTGCATAACTTGTAAACCGTTAAAGATAGACCAAATCTTACTGTACAAAAAATATAGATCTTGCTAAAACACAATTTATGTCCGAATAAATTGTTTTGTAGAGTGAATAATTTCGGAGATATTCCTTGTTATTCGTGTAAGTTTTGGGGAAAAAAAAAAACTTTCGTCAAATGGGACACCTTATTCATTTCTATATGTTAGCTGTCCAAAAAGAATGGAATTTGAAAGCTTTAAAAAGATTTGACTCTCGTATGTATTCCCATATTCCCCTTGTACCTACAAGGAAATAAGCAATAAGATAATTTCTGCAAATGTTGAGCTATCTCAACTAAAACGAAGAAGATATAGGAATAAGAGTTTGTAAGAATGGTTAGTGCAAGAGTAGAGAAGGTCACGTGAGTGCAGCACGTCAGATTTTAGACAACTATCTGAAGTTGTTATTGTATTGTTTAGATACACAATTGAATTCGCAGAAGAGTTTTAAAATGAAGCTACCTCTTATGATTTAGCAGCTCCATTAAGATTATTTCCTTAGCACGACTCAACAGTTTTAATGGCAGCCTCAGATTATGATTATTGTCACCAGTGTACCTAATAGGCCACTTGCAGTGTACAATGAGATGTCACAGAGCACAAGGTTGCTCCCCGAAGTTCATCAACACATAACCTTCGCGCAAGGGACATTTCGAGTGCTAGAACGCCGCTCCAATCCATTCTGCTATCCTAATGGGTGTGACGTCAGCAAGCTCAGGCTGTTAGCATTCTACCCAGTGGCGGCTCGTGTGTAGGTATACAGTTTCAATATTCACAAAGTTTAGATTTAGATAGCACTTAAAATGTGAAATATTATGCTTTATAATAGCATGTCCTATAATAGATATGATTTTAGAATTGATACAATATATAATATAATATAATATAATATAATATAATATAATATAATATAATATAATATAATATAATATAATATAATATAATATAATATAATATAATATAATATAATATAATATAATATAATATAATATAATATAATATAATATAATATAATATAATATAATATAATATAATATAATATAATATAATATAATATAATATAATATAATATAATATAATATAATATAATATAATATAATATAATATAATATAATATAATATAATATAATATAATATAATATAATATAATATAATATAATATAATATAATATAATATAATATAATATAATATAATATAATATAATATAATATAATATAATATAATATAATATAATATAATATAATATAATATAATATAATATAATATAATATAATATAATATAATATAATATAATATAATATAATATAATATAATATAATATAATATAATATAATATAATATAATATAATATAATATAATATAATATAATATAATATAATATAATATAATATAATATAATATAATATAATATAATATAATATAATATAATATAATATAATATAATATAATATAATATAATATAATATAATATAATATAATATAATATAATATAATATAATATAATATAATATAATATAATATAATATAATATAATATAATATAATATAATATAATATAATATAATATAATATAATATTATATAGTAGTAGTGGTAATAATAATAATAATAATAATAATAATAATAATAATAATAATAATAATAATAATAATAATAATAATAATAATAATAATAATAATAATAATAATAATAATAATAATAATAATAATAAGAAGAAGAAGAAGAAGAAGAAGAAGAAGAAGAAGAAGAAGGAGAAGAAGAGGAAGACGGAGGAGAAGGAGACGGAGACGGAGAAGAAGAAGAAGAACAACAACAATAGCGGTAACGGTAACGATAACCATAATGATAACGATAACAACAGCAACAACAACAACAACTATATAATAATGATGCATAACTTAACTTGTCTGACGAAATATAGAATTGTTTTTGTGCATTTTTATTTGAATTGCACATAATTAAGTCTAGTACAAGAACGAACTGATGTGTAAGCTTTTTTCCTACTCCCCATTTGCACCGCTACGGCAGCCAAACATTAATATTACTAATTTGTTATCACTCACCAAATCTCATTTTATGAAGCAGGAAAACGGCATAATTTCTTCTTGTGAAAGGAGGCCATAATTCTTTTGCGGCTAACTTATCCTGATAATTTAATTTTCTGTTGACACTTAAAATAGTTTCAAGTTTTCAACAGAGTTCATGTTGACACTACCCGAATATCGAAACTCAATTTTTATTAACCGTACCCCTGTGGAGGTGGGTGCTGATTGGAAGGAGCAGGAACGACCTTGGAGATAATAAACGCCGTCCAGCCGCAACCCGCCGAATGCCGTCGCCTGGTCCTACAACCGTGAAACGGATGAGGAATGGGTTATTGTAGACGGCAAAGTCATGGTGTGGGGATGAGCACCCCAGTATTCACCTAAATGACACGGGGAAACCCCCAAGTAGTGTGCGCGGTCGGCAGGGATCGAACCCAAGACCTCCTGAATGCGAGTCACGTCCGATATCTCTTTGCGCCACCTCGCTGGTTAATTGGTAGTTTAAGTACGCCATTTGAAAAAAAAAAAACAAACAAACAAAAACATGTTTTCTTGACGTTTAAAAAATATCTCCATTATTTTGTTATAAAAATGTACTCTTTAATTGTTATCAATTCTAGTAAGAATTCCTTGAAATGCTACACATTTAAGGGAGGTTTGCAAGGGGAAACAACATTTGGGAGGTACAAAGCATGATTAGTTACTTAAACTGGTGTTAGTGGTAGAAGTGCAATTGAGGATAATGTAATGGAGCATATCGCATTAATATTTGCTTCATTTGAAAATTAATAATCTTAGTATTAAGAGTGGTATGTTTTCAGGCTGGTTGTACCTATAAGTAGGCCTGGCTTAGAATGCATGACATAGAATGTGATAACGAATGGTGTACTGGTAGCGAGTTCCAACGCTTTCTCAGGGCCAAAGACCTCGGGCTGTCGAGATTTCACCGGAAATATGTTTTGAGACTCCCTGAATTTAAAAAAAAAAAAAAAAAAAAAAAAAAAAAAATAGAAAGGGCGCGCGCGGTGTCTGTGAGCAGCATAACTCAAAACGAAAAGTCGGTTAAAAACCAAAGTTGGTATTTAAATTGAATGTCCTTCAAGGATGTGATACGAACATTTTGAAGAAAATTCATTCACCCTAGACTATATTTTACATGGAAAATGTTTCGAAAATGTAGATTTTCTCAAAAATGTCTAACGATTTTTATTAAAATGCAATATGTTTAAGATATTTTTATGGAAAATGAAATGTACATTTTGAATTTTCGGGCTATAGCCCATGTAGTCCCTGTTTACCCTTCATGAATTTTGTATAACTGGTAAACTGCAAGAGATAGACCAACTCTTACTATACGAAATGTACAACTCGTTAAAACACACGTTATGTCCAAATGAGGCTTTTTTGGGTGGAGTGAACCATTTCGGAGATATTCTTGTTATTTGTGTGAGATTTGCAATGGTTAAACTTTTCTCAAATGGGAGGGTCGTTATTCACGTTTTATCTCTTGGCCGTGCAAAGACCAGAATTTCATAGCTTCATGGTTTTGACTATCGCTCAAAGTGCGTCGGTGTGGGTGACTCAGTTGGTTAGACGCTGGCCTACTGATTCCAAGGTCGCGGGTTCAAATCCGGCCCAGACCGATGGTTTTTAAGTTGTGCTTAAAGAACTCCTTCGGAACAAAATTCCGGCACAATGGCGACGCTGATATAATCCTGGAAATTGACAGAGTTGTTAAACAACAACATTTAAATCTCTCAAAGCGCACTGCATTCCCTTGCACCTGCAAGAAAAACAGCAATAAGATAATTTCTGCAAATATTTATCTCGACTAACTGAAGAAGATATAGGAATAAAAGTTTGTAAGATTAGTTAGTAGAGAAAGTCATGTGAGTGTAACACATCTGATTTTTATTTTTTATTTATTTATTTTTTTATTTTTTTTATTTTACTATTTTGAAAAATTGCTCTACAGGATGCAATTGATTTTGTAAAAAACAATATTTGTAGTTAAACTCTTTAACAGTAGATAAACTAATTGCAGATATGAATATTTAATAATCCTATTACACACCTGGTAAAAAAGGAGCGCTAAATATATGAATTCATTTTGCTGCTTAAAAATTGACACAATAGGAATATTATTGTTGTAGTGTTGTTAAGTTTGTTCCACTATTTTTACTGTAATATTAGCAAGACGGTGTACAACATTCCATTAATTTTTACCGAAATCTACTTCGTGTGGAACAATTTAAAATGGGAATATGCCGAGGAATGAAAACCCTGGAAAGAGAGTTTAGAAATTATAACGCCGAACTAACATATTTTTTATCTTTATCTGTATTTATTTTTTTAGAAAATGACATGTTTTGAGATATTTACACGACTATCAATGAATGATTTATTTATGCTCAAAACAATACAATTAAACCAATTTATAACAAAATAAATATATAAAAACATATCTACAATAGCCTTATTTTTCAATTTTATATTTTTCCTAGCTTGTGAGTTTCTAGTTTTGTTCTTTGGCCCATCATACATATTTAACCCCATGGTTATTTATGTATGGTTGGGCCCACCCTGGTTCACATTATTTCTATTCAGTTTCCTATACCATTTTTCCCTTATTCTTGCCATAAATTCCCCTAATAGCTTTATATCACCTTTCTTACTTAGTTTCATTATCTTAATCTAATTAACCTCTTTATTATTCCTCCCCCATTTCTTAGGCAAAAATTGTTCCCTCCACAACCTTGTTTCTTCACAAATCACTATCCTGTTGCCCACACAAGGGGCATATATTCGAGCTTACACTCTTTCACATTGCTCTTAATCTATGTATCTATACATAATCTGGTCCATGCCCAACTATATAATGCTAAAGTTTTATTTTCTCTAAGACTTTAAAATAAGCAAAACTTTTCATTTTTTCCACAGTTTGTAGTAAGCTAGGCTTATAGACTATCAAAGCTCTATATGAAGTGCTTTAAAAAGTCGTACAGCTATAAAACCTATATGGAACTAAAGCAGAAGTACTCTAGTGTTTGGCAACACTGAAATTAATGTTTATGATGGCAATTTTTGGCCTTTTTCACAGATGGATATCATTAAAAGAAAGGCATATACAAGCACTATGAGGAAGACTTCTGTATTATTTTGCAATACTTGGAATGATTAATTGCCTCTAATGAAATGACTTCAGATATGATAATGGTTTGATATGACAACTGTACGCAAAACATAAATATGCATGTTGAACTTGAATATTTTGACCTTTGTCCCCTGTGTTTTCCCAGCGGAGAAGGCACCGTAACATTGATACCATCACAGGGGACTTCCTGCAGATGTGTCACTGTCTAGTGTAGTGTGCTGATAGGTAACGAGAAATTAGTTTTATTATTTCGTTACATGAACGAAGTTAATAAGTGGGGTGCCAAACTTGATAGTTGACTATCGCGCCCTCTGGAAGCTGCGTGTGCGGGAATTATAGGAAGATCGTGTTGCGAGAGTGCAAGCAATCATTCTGTTAGTGGCGGTTGTCAGAGCAAGTTGCTATGAGCGAAGATGGAACATCGATATATAACGTTGTTCATTTGTTCTGCGCTTCTGAGTATCGCCAAATGTAAGTGTTGTTATTAACAGTGTTGTGGTTACTCGCTGATATTCACCCCACGTGTACAAGAAGTTACAGTTGGAGAGTAAAGTGAATAATATTGCCCTTATTTCTGGTAGTGTATAACCTAAGTATTTAATGCCATAATAGAATCTTTGCTTGATCTTAGATTTTCCCATTTACTATGTAATGTAATTTTACTTCAGCTGCGCTCTGTCGACGAGTGCACTCGAGTTGCGTGTACTATCTGTGCCGATTCAAATAGTAAGCTATAAACTATATGCGGGAACTTTGTACGCAAGGTTTACTTGCATCCCGGGGAATCCCTAAATATCTGCGTTAACCAAATATCGTTCTGAAAGAGATACGAATCTATTTGTGCTGAGACGTCAAACGGAAATTATGCAGATTAACTTATTTTATGTAATTTTTACTTTCTCTAAGTAGAGGAAGTATTCCACCCAAAAATTCGATGTCGAGATTTCACCGGAAATATGTTTTGAGGCTTCCTGAATCCAAAAAAAAAAAAGCAATTTTAGAAAAAGGTCCGCGCGCGCGCGTGTGTGTATATCTGTCTGTCTCTGTCTGTGTGTCTATCAGTCTGTGGACAACATAACTCAAAAACTAAAGGTCAGTTAAACACCAAATTTGGTATTTAAATTTAATGTATTTCAAGGATGCGACACGAAGATTTGGAAGAAAATTCCTCCACACTAAACTACCATTTACATGGAAAATTTTCCAAAAATTTTGATTTTCTTGAAAATGGCTCTAACGATATTGATAAAAATGCCATATGTTTCAGGTAGTTGGATGACAAATGAAATGCATATTTAGAATTTTCTGGCTATAGCCCATGTAGTCCTATTTACTCTGGACGACTTTTGCATAACTGGTAAACCGTTAGAGATAGACCAAATTATACTATACAAAAATGTAGATCTTGCTAAAATACACAATTTATGTTCAAATAGAGTTTTTTGTAGAGTGAACCATTTCGGAGATATTCCTTGTTATTTGTGTAAGTTTTGGAGAACTTATACTTCTGTCAAATGTAACATCGACATTAATTTTGTGTATGTTAAGCGTACAAAGAGAACGGAATCTCAAAGCTTTAAATGATTTGATTGTGACTTAAACCCTACTGTATTCCCATATTCCTGTTGCATGTGCAAGAAAACGAGCAATAAGATAATTTCTGCAAATGTTTATCTCAACTAACACGATGAAAATATTGGAATAAGAGTTTGTAAGAATGGTTAGTACAAGAGTGGAGAAAGTCGTGTGAGTGCAACACATCAGATTTCTTTTATTAAACTCAGCAGTACATTAGACCACGTGCTGATCTTTAACATCTACATGGCTAGGCAGAATGCATTGTAGTATCAAACCTCTTGAGTTAAACAAATACGTAATTCTTTAGCAGCAAAGTTTAACTTTTTAAGCAGTTCCGCGTTGCTTATGTGATTGTAAACATGTCCACGCTGGCGGTACATTTAAAGAGTTTCCAGTATTTTTTTTTAACTTCTTTTTCCCCAAGTATATTGTATTCACAAGATACACTGTTTCCATTCAGATATATCCAAGGAAAAGTAGAAGAGACTTGCAAAATCACTTGCTTCTCCTTAGTGGAGAAAACGAGCACCAATGAGTGTGCCAAGAGTAATTGTGAAACCACCGCAGACTGTTACAAATAAATGTAGACTACGGTAGTTTTCCTAGTGGAATTGGTTAGTTAAGAACCAAGCCTTATTACCTGTAAGTTAGGTGTGTTGCATACCTATCGGGCGTCACCTCATATCGATCGCCTTGTTTACGTTTGTTGATCACGTTTTACTAACTTCCTCTGCAAATGGAAGCGTTAAATTTGGAACTTTCTCGAAACTGAGAGAGGGTAGGTTTATCAAGGGCCGCTTAAGGGTACACCGAAGTGAAAAGGGTGACCTTCTAAGGTATTGAAGTTAGAGGCTCAGTTTTTGAACATACATTTCTGGCAACAAAAGAAATGTGTGTATCAAATTGAATTCTAAGTCTAATCACATTCTTGATTTATTAATTAGTTTATATTAATTTATATAAATTTTATTGAGTATAATCAAAATCTATCTCTTCAAACAGATGTGGAACTACGAAGTTGATTTTTTAAAAATTATGTCTTATTACCTTTTTCACAAATTAAACGATGGAAATTTTCATTTAATGAGTAGTTTTTCTTAAAAAAACGTAATACCTCAAAGTGTATAATTGTCATAAAAACAGCGTATTATTATATTAATTAATTTTTTAAAAATTTATAACCAATATCAAAATTCCAATCGGACATTTTAGTACCTATATTCTGAACTATACTGGAAACAATTTTTAGATCTCTAGCTAGACTTTTGTGCGAGAAGATAGATTTTGAATATTATAAAATAACAAAAAAAATTGTTTCAGAAAAATGAGTTTGAAGTTCCTCTGATTCTGTTCATCGATTTGCATAAGGTTGACGTACTGCCCTTTCTTTTCGGTATTCCAAAATAGAGTAATTCAATATGTGATTTTAAAATTTACATAACATACAGTGTTTATAAACACGTGGTCTGTTCATAGAAATAAAAGCAAAGTATCTGTTGCCACAAGTTAAGCTTTATTTTCGCCTCAAACAAAATAAGTAATACTGCACTGTTACTATATATAATTACACTCAAATAACCTCGTAAACACAGTAAATTATTTGAAAAGTAAGATCAAAGGCACACGATCAGCTTTTAAATAAAAGAAATCTGCCAAGCCAAATAGAAGCATGGTAAATAACCAGAAACAAACAAATGACAAACGAAAAACACTGCTCTCTAGGGGATTTATTGGAGAACTTGTTCAACTAGGCTACGCTGAATCCATAGGCCGCAGAACACGTAGCACCTTGTTTAAAAACAGTTTATTCCAAGCCTCCATGTAATGGAAGTTGTGGGCACCCTCATTTAAAAGGCAGCGGCACACCGCTTTAAAACTGGAGCCCAAAATATGTTCCCCAACCCTCCCAAGGGTACTAAAACTTCGCAGATATATTCTTTAAGGTATGGTGCATTTTTTGCAACTAAAATCCAAAAACCGATCCAAAAACAGTAAACATGAGTCAATATTCCCTTAAGGGACACTGGGAGTGAAATTTGAAAGTTCCACATTTCTTGATAGATTTTTCTGAAATGTTTACTGTGTTTGTATTTGTACGAGAATAGGAGGTACACCAAATTTCATTAAAATTGGATAATTCGTTTAGGATATATACATTATTTTTTGAATTTAAATGGCACATTTTCAAAATAGAGCTCGCGTCTATTGACTTTTCAAAATTCATTTATATTGCCAGAACTGGTGCTCTAAAACATGGGTAACAATTGTATGAAGAGATATTTCAAATACGTTTGCTGATTATGCTGTACATATTTTTTTAATAACAAAGAAAATTTAATCTTAAAAATTATTAATTTTTTTCATACAAAAAAAAATGTTTTTGGAATTCATGTTAATGATAACATCAATATTGAATCATAGTTTTGTTTATCTGCTATTTATGAATACTTTTGGAAATTTTCAATGAATTTGAAGCAAAATTCACGCGTGACCTTCTTTTGGAATGCGCAGAAATGTGGTTTTGAGAAAAACAGGTTTTTATATAGGAACATCCTGTGTACGTTAAGGGAAGAGCGCTATTTGAAAGGGCCGTAATGACCACGTGGCGGTGGCGGTGGCGGTGGCGGTGGCGGTGGCGGTGGCGGTGGCGGTGGCGGTGGCGGTGGCGGTGGCGGTGGCGGTGGCGGCGGCGGCGGCGGCGGCGGCGGTGGTGGTGGTGGTCGTCGTAGTTGTACAGTAGAACCATGTTTATCCCAAATAAACGGGGCGAAGTCGTTGAGGATAACGCAAAGAATATATCGTTTGGTTGTTTAATAAGTGCAGAGTGAATGAGCGTGACTTACGGGCGAATTACCGCCAAAACTAAAATGAATGAAGAAATTGAGGAATTGTCTGACTGTAGCATTGTGTTAAATAGGTAAAACACTCCTCTTTTCATTGTCAGTGCGCCACGAAAGCGGACTTTGTTCACTAATTAAGTCGGTCATACTGGTATTACACAGAGTGATAGTTAACGATTCGGATCTCTGAGATCTTCGTTCGTGCAGTATGCCTGTTCGGAAAATGTCGCATAAATTCGAATTTGGGCAGACAAGTGTTCTAACTGCTGGCAGACGCGTCTACGCATGCTCGGAGTGCATATACAGACGGAATATTTCCTTATCCATGTTCAAGGGCCTCGTACTGAGGAAAGGGGGCCGGACCGGCAGGGGTTAAGCTAGCCGGCTCTCCACTACCCAGGTTCCATGCGTATCATTTCTGCCGCGCGTTTCAAACACGCAGCGCAGTTTGGATGAATCGGAATTGAGATTCAAGGATTTGACCATGCTTTTCTGTACTGCAATTTAGGGAAAATGACGGTTCAAATGATAAAATGCAGAATCATAGTTAAACATTATTTTTTGATGTATTACGGTAGGGCAGGCAATGCCTACCGCCTACCCTGAGGAG
>CM060962.1:18229625-18237125 GCA_030765045.1 Tenodera sinensis | reverse complement strand
TCTAGGGTTCTTAACGCCACTGCTTGGTAGAACAAAAAGCTAGAACGTTCCACACACTCTCTCCCTGCTGTGTACGCGCCGACTGAGAAGGTTGGTAAAATGCCCCTGAAACAGCCTATTGAAGCAGTAGGGAGGGCATATATGCTACCCACGGTACATTCTGCTGCTCAAAGGCCTCTGTTCTGAGAGCGAAGTCCGCTGGCCCCAATGCCTGCACCTTAAACACACTGTAGATGTAGAGTCGTTATTCTTATAGGACCTGATGAACACTGAACCTTTGCTTTCACGGCACTTGGAATCTCCCTGATAAACTTCTTTATTTCAAATGCAGGAACGCGGCGTTTTGGGCTTGCACCCTGCTTTTAACTCCTGTAGCATAAATAACCATTTTTCTTAGCACTATCCCATTCGAAGTATTCGTCCTTGAATGTTTAAGATTTCGCTGTTTGAAGGAATCAACTGTGCCATGCTATTGCGAAAAATATCAACTGACATCAGACCAAGTTGTTCTCATGAGAGGAATCTGTTGTGGTGATTAAGTGGTCGTTTCTTGTATTAAAATAATTTGTACGACATTTAATCTCTCAACATTATAAACAACTGTTTAAGTAGAAATTATTTATTTGTGTCTATATTTTTTATTTTAATACTTTGAACCTTGGCAATCTTTGTATTATTTCTTCAAACGAAGGAACAGATTTTTTTTTTATAAATTCTTTTGTTATTATTGCCGTCTGTGAAATTTTGAAACTGGCTGCTTTTTCCTTTTTCTCATATGACTCAATGATAACCTGCAGAGGGGGACTTAGCACCTCGACCGAAAGGTGATCTTTTGTGCCTATGCCTCTGAATGGGCACCCCGGAAGAAGGCATGAGGCGAATGGATCCTAAGGGTGCCCGGAACGCTGCTACAACAGAGCAGAGGGCAGGGTCCCTACATTTTCCCCAGTTAGAAGCACCCTGGCGAGGGCTAGCTCAGCTCGGTTCCTCTCCTAGCCCTTCGAGTTAATACTCCCAAGGGGGGAGGGGACTCGGAAACCGGCTCCCCTTCCCCTCGGACTTGAACCCATGTGGGGGGGGGGGGGGGAGTGGAAACCAGTGGCTCGCCTTCCAATCCGGGAACGAGATTTCCAGAGCGTATTTGTTCCCCCTGCCGTGCTGCTGCCCTGACGCTCGCCGACGCTTCCAACCCTGAAAGAAACCTAACGCGTTGAAGAGTGAAATGAAATGATTAATGTAATGAAATGGAGGGACAGGAAATTCGGAGGTTATGAAAATCCTTCCCAGCATTTTGCCTGGCGACCCGGGGAAATTTCTGAAAAAAGCAACATGGTTCAAGAAGGTAGGCCACGGGGATCGAACCTAAGACCTTCCGAATGCGGGCCATAGACGTTACCGTCTGAGTCATCCCGCTTGGTTTTCTCGTATAATTCCATGACAAATAAGTACCGACTTGTGATATGAACAGCATTTTCGCATTTCCGAATGTTGCAATAACTAAGTCTGTAATTTTAAGCAATCTCGAGGTAATTCTTTAATCGTGATTAAGGTAACATAGAAGAGTTAGTTTTTATATAAATAGCATAACATGCAGTGTGTTAGAAAACAAGTTAGTAAGTTGGGCGAGACATGAAGGTACTTTCAAGAGACAACCTATATCCAGAAATACATGGTCTGGGCCTGTAAAGTTTAATCGAAATGTTACTTGATATGCGATTACGCGCTCGTCAGATACGAGTAATGTGGCTGCAGCACGATATACATAGCTCCAACTCACTCCCAGCTGGACGCCACGTACTTCAATCGATGGATTGGTAGAGGGGGGTTTGTGCCGTGGCCAATACGAACTTAGACCTCTTGACTACATTCTGGAGTACCACCAACACTATGGTATGTGCTATCCCTGTATCATCAGAGGAAGACCTTATGGCACGTTGTCACTGATACAGTGAGCACCAGGGTTGCCAACATTTAAAAGTAAAATTATCGTGCCAACCACTCAAAATTATAGATTTGGAGTCAAAATTATCGTACATCATAAACCAAATGCTACAACAATAAAAATATCAGTATAACACTTATGAGAATGTAATAGTATTGATGTTTATGGTATCCACTTACAAGATTGATGACCTCAACAAATATTACAACTTCAGCACTTATGTTTCTCGCACTATTCATCTGAAAGTTCAGCTTCCTCAACCGTTGCAGCATTGCACAAATTTGTTGTTGAGATAAACCTTAACATCTTCTCGGTGTCTTGCAGATTTTCGGATCTACCACATTCTTTCATAAGCTGAGACGACAAAATAAGTTCATTTACCGTGTCTAGTGCCAATCTGTTTCTAACTTTGGTTTTTATTAAACCCAGTTTAGAAAAAACACTTTCACAAGAAACACTTCTGCGGGGCAACGAAATCACTGATAATGCAAACTCCACTAGTTCTTTGAAATCAGTATTTCCACCAAGGTGACATGTTTAACAGCACTCCAGAAACTGTCAGGTTCAGGCATGTTCTTTATTTCACACGGAATAGCACGTATTCCGAGTTTTCTCCATTGGTCATCAATTTTCTAAACAGTGCCTTCTTCATTGAGATTACCAGATCTGGGCACACTGGCAATAAGAGGATAAAGGGTAGAAGGATTAGTAGGATATGAAAGGGTTGCCTTAAAGGGGCGAAGACAGGCCATGAGGGCACAAGTGGTGTCGCTATTTGTAATTAGTTTCATTTCGCTGATGTGATAAACCAGTGAAAATTATATTTCGCCGGTATCGAACTACCATACATTAAAATAATCGTATGCCCCCATAATTATGGTATGGGTTGGCAACCATGGTGAGCACACAGCCGACTTGCATCTGTCTCTGCTCCACCAATGTACGCTCTGTATTCAAGTAGATCAACAGTTTGAATCTCTTTTTTAACTTACTGCATTGTGTGATATTACTGTTGCTGTTAGACTTCTTAACTAAATGTGGAACGCACACCCACCAAGATATTCAAACTTTGACGCCCCAGAACTTCCAAACCATGTATTCTGGACATGTGTTCCCTATATGGACGTCAGCGCTAGGTTGTAATGGTTTCGTAGCTTGGGTGGCCAAGGTCAGTTTGTCTTGATAATGGCACAAATATTATGTCGAAGCGTTCGTTGGTGATATATTGAGTTTAACTCAATTTTATTGAAGTGAAGTGTTAGTCTCTACATACTTTGTGTTATTTGTGGGTCCCTATATGGATTTTCTGTACACCCTGTATAGGGGATTATTCTGAAATGCAATAGGCAGAAAATGTCGTTTTGACTGTTCAGATAATGTATTGTATTTTTTGAATTTCTTACTTTTGCAAGCAGGTATTTAACGTTAAATAATTTTGGGCGAATCCCGAATTGAGTTGAAAATGTCAAAAATGTTTAAATGCTAAACTGTGAGTCACTATAACAAAGTGAAATAGGTCCAATTTGTTTATTTCCATTTCGAACACGCACCATGTGTAGAGGTGTTTGGCAATGTTGTGCATAGACCCAAATGTCTAGATTCCCCTAGTCTTGCAGTGAAGTTTGGATGATTCTAACCTCCTTCCAGAGTTGTAGTTAATATAAACGTGTAATCGTTTATAACCACACAATTGTTCGGCGCAGTAGGACATTTATGCTCAACAGTTGTTTCAGAAGACACATACAACGAAAACTTTTCTTTCCAGAATATAATAATTTTAATTCTACTTCGTAATTCATTTTCAGTTTAATGGTTCAGTTATCCTCTCAACGAGAATATTATATAGGTAGTATAATAAACCTGGAACATTTCCAAATAAAGCTTCCATACAAGCTTCTACTATGGACGAAAAAACAAAATAAATAAATAAATGAATGAATGAATGAATGAATGAATGAATGAATGAGTAAATAAATAAATAAATAAATAGATAGATAGATAGACAGACAGACAGACAGACAGACAGACAGACAGACAGACAGACAGACAGACAGACAGACAGACAGACAGACAGACAGACAATCAATCAAACAAACAAACAAACAAACAAACAAACAAACAAACAAACAAACTAACTAACTAACTAACTGAATAAATAAATAAATAAATAAATAAATAAATAAATAAATAAATAAATAAATAAATAAATAAATAAATAAATAAATAAATAAATAAATAAATAAATAAATAAATAAATAAATAAATAAATAAATAAATAAATAAATAAATAAATAAATAAATAAATAAATAAATAAATAAATAAATAAATAAATAAATAAATAAATAAATAAATAAATAAATAAATAAATAAACAAACAAACAAACAAACAAACAAACAAACAAACAAACAAACAAACAAACAAACAAACAAACAAACAAACAAACAAACAAACAAACAAACAAACAAACAAACAAACAAACAAACAAACAAACAAACAAACAAACAAACAAACAAACAAACAAACAAACAAACAAACAAACAAACAAACAAACAAACAAACAAACAAACAAACAAACAAACAAACAAACAAACAAACAAACAAACAAACAAACAAACAAACAAACAAACAAACAAACAAACAAACAAACAAACAAACAAACAAACAAACAAACAAACAAACAAACAAACAAACAAACAAACAAACAAACAAACAAACAAACAAACAAACAAACAAACAAACAAACAAACAAACAAACAAACAAACAAACAAACAAACAAACAAACAAACAAACAAACAAACAAACAAACAAACAAACAAACAAACAAACAAACAAACAAACAAACAAACAAACAAACAAACAAACAAACAAACAAACAAACAAACAAACAAACAAACAAACAAACAAACAAACAAACAAACAAACAAACAAACAAACAAATAAATAAATAAATAAATAAATAAATAAATAAATAAATAAATAAATAAATAAATGAATAAATATGTAAATAAATAAACAAAATAAAAATAATAAGATAAAATAAACGAAAAGAGGGATTTGAACAAATTAACCCTTGGGGTTTTTAGAGCCACATTTCTCTAAATGCGTAATTCTTCTTGAAATTATCTAAACATCTTTTACTGAAATACTTTGGTTCTGTGAGACATATGAATGTTACATTGAACTTATCTCTAAGGTGTAATGTGTAGCGTATGCATCCACGAGTTTAAACCTGATTGGTATTAATTCCCTGAATATTTTCCCGGGATTTTCACTTATCCCGAAAAAATATTTCAAATAGTACTTAGCTCTTTGTACCCTGTACTCGTTTGAGAAGCCATTAATCATCACAACTTTATTCACTGTCTCAGTAGTAACGATACATTTTAAGGATGGAAATTGTTTCTATTTATTAATCTCAATATGGAACTCTCTAGCATGTTTTAAAATTAAGAGGAAGTTTAAAGTAAAAACTAAGATTAAAGAGAGAGAGAGAGAGAGGGGGGGGGGAGGGAGGGATAGCGAGGGGGAAAAATAAAAATAAATGGATATATAGGAAGAGCGAAAGAGAAAGGCGGGGGAAGGAAAAACCGGAAAGAAGGAGGGAGAGGCACAAAGAATTTCTGATTTAAGACAATAGTGTGAACAGAGCTGCGGGTTCTGCCAGTATCGTAATCAAAATCGCTAGTTATTTGGAGAAAATAAAAAGGAATGAAATTTTCTATGTAAGGGGTTGGTTTTGGGGGAGAATTTCTTGAAGGTTTCGCCCTAAATCGCTAAAAGATTTTGGCTCAAGCATGAAATTGGTACCTGTTAGGCTCTCCTTTTTTTTTTTTTTTTTTTTGTTTTGTTCATTTTTTTGTTTCCTTCTTTTATTATGAAAGCAAAGAACTGAAACACAAAGGAAGGGAAAAAGCTACACACAGTACTGATTTCATATCTAAAAAGATAATTTTTCGAGTGCTTTCCTTTTCTACCTTATTTTGATTTACCTGCACCATAATTTCTCAGATCACCCAAAACTGTATAATGTAAGTAAATGAACAATTTTGTTAAACGTGCACTAACATGGAGTAAGGAGTAGGTAAACATTTGCCGACTACCATGAATGAAAGTGCTGTTCAAGAGAACTTCCTGGTTGGAATGATGCCTATCTTATGTAAACATCCTGCAACTACAAATATTTATCCTCTCATATTAAAGAAGCACTGTTTCCCTATCAGTGCGGAAGTCTCCTCAGTCGCTATATTGTTACAGTAGGCAAGATAGAAGATAGAATTTTGTTAAGTGTGCATTTGGAGGTGAAGTATCCAGTCTCTACATTTCAGCACCCTAAAGTATTAAATTCATCTTACAAAATTGTGCGGTAAATGTCTTCAACAATGTCAGTGCTAAGCGAAAGTGTATTGTATAAAAGCATTGTTTTCTTTTATGTACTTGTAGTATTTGTTAGACTTTCATACAATAATTGATTTCATGTTATGCCTTTTGTTTCTTAATTTCCAAGTATGGAATGTTTTTTATTTTTCTGTACGTTCTTGTATATATTTTAATAAAGCAATTTTATTTGCTCAAGCTTCTGGCACTTCAGAATATAATAGCTTAGAATGGAACGTAAAACCAGTAAGAGACTAGCAACATTTTCTTAGCGAGATTCACTATTTGGTATCGTTATGAAACTTGTTTAAGCACTGTTTATCACTAGGACCTGAAGATATCTTGTGGTTACATGTATACAGGTTCTTCATTTAAAACCTAACGGGCGCTCGGCATTTCACCTGTGCGCGATTGGATGCGCCACAGCCGGCTGCGCATAAAGCATGTATACACTCTTACCTTATAGAAGAAACATGATATTGAGCGAATACACTTTGCAACAGGACAGTATTATTAATACCCTAAGTAAATAACACTTACAAATCCTTCATCTTAGCAGAATTTTGTCTGTATTTTTCATCTCAGTGAATTGGATCACACAATTGCTTATTGCGTAACAATTTATCGTACATGTCTGCACATGACATGTTTAGATTACACTTGACAATCAGTGCAGTAGCAATTGTGTTAACTAAAATATTTGTTTTATCACATGACCCATAATGATTCCTTTGAAAACAAACGCTCAATTCCTGCATTCGACCCTGGGACAGGGCCATAGCCAGGGCCAAGTCGGGCAGCGCCCGTACTGGAAAAATGTTGCCCGTAATGAGAGAATCCCTGTTTTCCTTTCCCACTAGAAATGTTCCAAGAAAATAAGAACTATAATAAGTAGGTATGCATTGAAGGCTAGGTATATTAATAGTAACAGTGCTGTAGGTAATAGTTAGCCATTGTCTTATTCCAGCGTGCCGAATATCCAAGTCTCTTGGCAGTCAAGGAGCGCTCAGGGAGCCGCCAAAACGCCTTTGGAAATCATGTGCTTGCCCACGTGCACTCGCTTCCTTTCCCCTCTCTACCTCTCTCAGTAATGAATTCGAACTTTGAAGACTCATTTTTTTCCAGAATAATACTCCGCGCAAATGTTTTTCAAGCATGGCATGTAATGTTGTACAACATGG